>JAAIIK010000092.1:1798591-1881311 GCA_014706435.1 Silurus glanis
ATATTTGCTCTCAGGCAAAGACGATTCTTTGGGCTCTCACGTGAATTATATATATACACACACTAACCCTGCTACCTATTTGAAATGTGTTGACTTAACTGTTTTGCACTGGCAGTCCAAGAGCATGTGCTTAAAAGGTTCATGAGCACCCTGAATAAGTGTATGCATCCTCTTGGAGAGAAAAAAAAAGTCCCGTTTGTGAAAAGGGTAAATTGGAGTGTGTGCACTCAAAGCAGATGAGAGCAAATTCACGTGAGAGCCCAAAGAATCGTCTTTGCCTGAGAGCAAATATGTCGTTGCACTAACAATATTTTATTGCC
The DNA here is from genome assembly GCA_014706435.1 of Silurus glanis. Classification (NCBI taxonomy): domain Eukaryota; kingdom Metazoa; phylum Chordata; class Actinopteri; order Siluriformes; family Siluridae; genus Silurus; species Silurus glanis. The sequence goes on from JAAIIK010000092.1 coordinate 1,798,912, forward strand.
AAACTCTTCCACAGTTTGGCAATAAATACTGTCAGAGTAGATCCAGTCGAATACTACTTTACTACCAACATGCACCAAGAAAGGTAAAACGCAAAGTACTCTCCGGCTGAAAATGAGCACATTCCCATGCCTCTGCAGAGTGTCAGAACCACTCATCCTCTGCAAGGGCCAGATTCTGTGAGCACAGGTGTGGTTGAAAACCCAGGTAGCAATAAAAATAGGTTAAATGATTGCCGTTCCCGTTCTCTATAATGGAGTTGTTTCGATTTCTATACCAGTGAGATGAGTCAGAGGTAATACCATTAGGATAAGTAATGAAGTGGATTTTGGAAAAGGGCCACTGATGTTTGGAATGTAGTAGCATAGTGCCTAGGAGAAAGGTCAGACAACATCTCTTAGAAAATCAATAGACCCCTAAAATGTCTGTGTTGTGTCGTCCAATATATAAAAGAGGGGGATTTTTTTCTTTTACTTTGCACAGGTGCATTACAGTACAGTAAAATTCTATCTTCGCATATCCCAGCAATTTAAGTTGGTTTCATGATAGAGTGCCCCTGGAGCACAGAGGGTTAAGGACCTTTGCTCAAGGGTCCAAGAGTGGGGCTTGAGCCCCCTGACCTTCTGATCAGTAGCCGCTCAGCTACCACCTCCCAATAAACACTTAGGGTCCTTTAGGCACTGGTAGGATTTTTAGTCTGGTAGCTGTCTATGTTTTTTTTTTAAAAACAAATACAAACAAATTTCCAAACATTGTAATGCAAGTTGGACAACCAACAATGGTTCATATCGAAGCTCGTCTCTTGAAGCTGGCAAGTCATGTGTGTGTCATGTGCGTTGTGTCCTTTGTGTGTATGTTGACATTCACATTTATGGAATTTGCGACTTACAACTGAGCAGGTGAGTGTTAATGCTCAAGGGCCCTGCAGTAGAGCCCTACGTTGGACTGTTTTTTTAAATCCCACTCCCACTGTAACTTCCGCCCAGTCCCGCAACTCGTGTCTCGCACGTCCGCCTGCAATTATTGTGTCTGAACATTGTCACTGCTTATAAAACTTGTGTAGTAATTTACACAAATGTTAGGGCTACGATTAGCTTACAAAACAATCAGACATAAACCAATAAATGTATCAAATTTAATAAAATAGTAAAATAAAGCTTGGTAGTGCTGGGATTGAGCTGAGATTAAAAGCAGGTGAAAATGAAGTCCGATTCAATTTGGCAATAATCTCTGTGGTAGGTGTACTCCAACCCTTTTTTTTTTTTTTTTCCACCCAATGGAAAATTCCATCCAATACAGGTGAAGTGGAGATCAGAATGAACTGCTGCTTAATGGCTTGCTGGAATTTTCTCCTCTATAGTTGACAATCAGTATTGGACTAAAATGGTCTTTTGTTTAGTGCTGGAGTGGAGGACAGGATGAGCATTCCAAAGAGATGTTATGGACTTGCACCTTGCATCTGCTTCATGATAAAATGTAAAAAAAAAAAATAAATTGTTTGTCAGCATCTTGTATTGTATTCGGATTTATGTTGAACGAGCTTGTACTGTGGAGAGCCAGTTTCAGGTGACTTCCCCCTGCTCTTGAGTTCACTAGCCATGTAATACGAGGTGGTATCAAAAGGTTTCGAGACTAATGGTGCTAAGTGGTGCTATTCTGACCACGTGCGTTACCACGTCTGCGTTTTCATCATTGACCGCGAGTTAGAACTAAGAGCAAACGTGAATCTGGGCAGATTTGCCACAGAGAAGTTTGACATGACTCATTTCAGTGGCAGGAACTCTGGAAGCGCTGTATTGCTGTGCAAGGGGACTATTTTTAAGGTAATAGCGTGTAAACACCATCGTGTACACTCTCAGAAGCTATTTATTTTAAATGCTTGAGCTCGTTGGAAACTTCATTAAAATACAGTGATTACAGTTGATTCCATCCTTACCCGCTGCATTCACTGCTGCCAGGCATATTCTGCCTTTTTGGCTAATTCCAAGTAATTCCTCTTGAGACTGCTTTTCTTTCCATGTTTGTGGTGCAATTGGATGTATTATGGGTGACAGACTAAGAACATTTCAGGAGAAATCCTCAAACATTGGCAGAGATTTTGTAATTGTGTCAAACAAACAAGGAGTTCATTTACCTCGCCTGAATTGGCAATTGGCTGAGTAGTTGGCCGGTGTCTTATCTCCGCTAGCATAAACGTGACCTCTTCATTTTGCTGTTGCAGTCGGTGAATTTGCTGTTCCCGGTAATTCCGAATAGTCCAATTTGTCATCTTGTACTTGCGGTCTCCACAGTTCTGACCCCTAGTGGAGCATTTTGGCACAAGAAAGGTCATGATATGCGAACGGTTTGGTCATTTTTATTGAAATGCAAAACACCAGGCAAAGCAGCGAGCGCGAGCGCTCAGCTAACATTCGGTATATGTTTTCTTCAGGTTAGAACAATAACCAATGGATGAACATGGATGTGTCGGTTTCCAAGATCTTGGCAATAGACACTGTTTCAGTGATCCATGTTCATCCATTGTTTCTCAGTGGTTTACAGGTAGCTGTTTGTTTCGCTAAGTTTTTATGTGGCAACGTAAAGAGAACAGATACAGAATGTTAGCTAGCGAAACAAGGCGCTAACCCAATACCATTGAGAAACAACTGGATGAACGTAGATCACTGAAATTCTCTTGCCGGTTGCCAAGATTTCATGGTATATACCTTAAAAACAATCTTTTTTAAACACAATAGCACAAGGACGGCGTGTTGGCGTGCAAAGTCTGAATGCCGGAAAGTGCTTTTTAAAGCGTTAGAAACGAGCTGCAGATGTCAGTACTCGAGTGCGAGGGAGTGATGGGTACAAAATACTGAAGCTACGTCAACCGTTGAGTCAATTTTGGGAGATGATACATTTCTGCATCTTTAGCAACTCACCAAGTTAGTCATGCTTTCCAGGGACACTTCATTAAAGTTTCTTTTTTGAGACATTGTCCTAAAAACAGTTGACAACTAAATCAATAAGCCCTCCTGCCAGGGCATACAAGAATATCACCCTCCTGACATTGTCGCAATTTTGAGGAACAGCAGATCAGCGCTAATGCAGGAGCTTGAGATGGGTTGAAAGCAGAGAAATAGGAAGCTGGATAAAAAAATACTTACATTTGAAGACCATCTCTTCCAACACCTAACAGTAGTTATAATTTGAAGGTAGATTAAGACAAGAATACAGATTTTTAGTTGAATAGCATCACTATATTCACTAAGTATTGGGACACCTGATGTTTCCAGACATGTGCATCTTTTCCAAACTGTTCGTCTTTGGATGCGCTAGCATGGCCTTTTCCTTTCACTTTACACAAGTACAAGAGCCAAACCTGCTCCAGCATGGCGATGCCCCTGTGCACAAAACCACTCCATTAAATCCCTCTGGGTACGAAGGTCTGTTAGTTCAATCTAAGAACCTTTCAGCATCAATGATCTAAAGAACGATCCAAAAAAAGTGTGCAAATGATTAATTACAGTTTAGTCATTTCAAGATTTAAATTCTTGCGCTTACTCTCTTTTCCAATCTTAGCAAAAATTAAGAATCAGACAAGACTATTATTGGACTAATCACAGGAATAATAGAAGCAAGTTAATTAAAACATAAATTTATTTTGAGCTCTTTAAAACCCACTGGGCTTCTCTGCCATTCTTGAAAGCCCAAAGGAATTCTGTCTGCTACAATATATAATATGTAAGACAGAACGGTTTGGATGAACATCCTTATGGGAAGCTCGGTAGTTTAGGCTCTGGCTTACTGATTGGAAGGTCAGGGGTTCAAGCCTCAGTATCGCCGAGCTACCACTATTGGGCCCTTGAGCAAGGCCCTTCAACCTTCTGTGTTCCAAAGGGACTGTATCATGGCTGACCCTGCCCTCTGACCCCCTGTTTCCTAACAATGCTGGGATATAAAAAGAAAGAATTCCGCTGTACTCTAAAGAACAAGTGACAAGGATCCCAGCCAAACGTAACACTGCACTGAGCCGTCCGATCGTCTCTTTGCAGAATAGCATTAACGTTCTTTTTCATGGATCTCTGCCAGGAGGGATTTCGAACCAGGATTCTTCTCTTAATGAAGTATATATTCAGACTGCTGCAGGTCTAAATGTTATGTTTTAATATGTGGTACAGAGCCAGTTAATAATGGTTCGAACTCGAAACACACTCAGTTGACTTAAATTACGGTTTGGTAAACAATACGACGACTGTTTTCCTCAGTAGATTTTAAACAAGCAAACACGAAAAAAAACGACTCGTACAATACAAGATGAATGAGAAGTATTGGGGCATGAATGTGAGCGCACCCGAAGCCTCCTCACCTCAATGTTTGGACATTGGACCTCTGAGTGTTTATAGGATCTGGCATGGAGAAGCCGGTGTTGGCTCTGTGACGATCGCAAATGTCGAGCTATTTTACGAGTTGCTCATTGGGATGGATCTCCAGAACAGCTAATTTTTTTTCCTGCGATTACCTTTCAAATGATGACCTGTCATTAATGATGAAATGTCCGCTAGACATGTTGAGATCTAAGCGGAAATCTGAAGCAATGTTCTCACTAAAATATTGTTCGTTCGAAAACGCATATTTTTACTACTTTGTTTTGGCCTTCCGTCCACATCGAAACGGCATTTTCAACAAACGAAAACGTAGCTTTTTGAAAACGCTCTCCGAACTGAATACATTCGAAAATGCTGTTTTTGCGTCGCGGTGTGGACGGTGATGTCGCCGTTGCCGCGATGTTTCAAAGAGCCGGAAAAGTAAATCGACGGCATTTGGAAATGACGCGGGTCCAAGAACCTTGCGTTTTCTTAAGCGTATTCAGACGTGACCGACTTTCGACAAGCGACTGAAAACGAAAGAGTGGATGCATTTTTCCTGTCGATTTTAACATTTATACGGATAAGTGTAGACGAAGCCTGAGTGTGTAAATGAGGAAAAGAGAAGAGCATCCAACTTTGTGGTCAAATTATGAGGAAGAACCCTGGATGCATTGTTTCGTGGATGTGGTAGCATGAAATCTTCTTTTCGCTTGATCTTGGAGATTCAGACCTTCTCAAAAGAGTCGAGGCTATTAGAACAGCAAAGAAGGACTAGATATGAATCAAAGTTTTGTCCATATAGGCTATCATAGTGACTCAGAAGCTGAAGGAGAAATGGGGAAAAATGTAATTTCCAATCTGTTCTGCTGTTAGCATTGACTCAGCAGTATGATAAGCAACTAAAGAAACTAGCAGGTCTTCTCACCACATGCTGCTGCAGGGTCACTCTCGCTGCTTGCTCCTGATTTCCTGATTTCCTGATTTAAGAAGTATCTTACAAGTTAAGAAGCATGCGACGTTCGCCTATGGGCTAGCTCATGGGTGAATTTTTTGAGAACTTTACTTCAGGCACTAACGTTGTGGTGTTTTTTGGAAAGACAGACATAATAGTCTGGATGATTTCGCTCCAGAATACTGCACATGCAAAAACATGCAATTGTCATTTGGCTTTCAGACAAAAGGTCTATCGTACTTTTTTAACATTGTTTTAGGTTTATATGTGCTGTGATGTGGATCCCAGTATCCCATTTAATTATAAATGACGTCTATGAACGACGTACTGTACTTTACAGTATATACAGCAACAGACCTTGACTTGATTAATTCAGTTTAGTAAAAATTTCACCCCAAAATGTCTATAAGGGCTAAAGATGGATCCTAGGAAGAAAATTCACAAATACTGACTGTTGCATTGCATGAGGACAAAAATGGGAGAGAACAGAAAATAGAAGAACAAGCACCCTTAGCAACACTGCCTCTAGTGGTTAGTTATTGCATATATTCTGCTCGCCACGTGTGAATGTGTACAGGGCTCAGGATAGCAGGTTGCCAATTTAACAAAAACATGGGTAAAGCTTTCATGTTTAAGGACAATATTTAAAATATAGTAATGGCCACTCCTTTGTAGGTTAAGTCCCAAGAAAACTACTTTTAAATACTTAATTCTGTGGACAAAACATCATAAACCACTAAAGGTTATACATATGGTGCTTGGAAAAGATAGACTAGACTAGGTAAAACATAGACTAGGTAAAAACACCTAGTCTATGGTTTTTGAGAGACCTTCTTTTGTTTATATGCAACAGTCTATGCAATTTAATGGTCTGAAGATTTACTTTGACCAAGAAAAATATAGAAATGTGCAGATGTTATACTTTAGTTTCATTGAAAAGTCATCCCTTAGCATGAATAACATATTTACACAGACGTTCTCGGCATCAAGACAGTTCGTTTCTCGAAACATTCAGTTGGAATATTTTGCCATGCCTCTTGGAGAACTTGCCAAATGTCTTCTTCGTTAGTTGGAGGTTCCTTTCTTGTGATCCAGTTCAGTTCATCTCAGAGCAGTTTAATGGGATTTGGGTGCAGTGACTGGGCAGGCCGTTCCATGAGAGATAACACTCCAGCGCTAGCGCTACGATAACGCTACGCTTCGGCTACGCTTCGGCTCATTGTCTCGTTGAATGGTAAAGTCGGCTCCAATGAGCCGCAGTAAAGAAAGAATCGCATGGCGTTGAAGTATGGAATGGTTGCCATGTAGGTTCCTGTCACCTAGATTAAATCTCCAATAATCTGTGACCTAGTTTGGAGCAGAGAGAGGATAAAAGATTTGGTGACAGGCTCTTTAGATGCATTCAATCTTCCTTTAGCTCAATGGTCACACTATAAAAATACTTATTCTAAGCTGATTGAGTAACAGTGGACATTTTTTTTTAAATGAGCCGTCCATCATTACCATTACAATTCCAGAAATGGAAGGAATTTCATCTTATTAAAAGGGAAGATTCCTGACAAACTTCTGTCCTGAGCTATCGCTTAAAATATCCCTGCCTTTAATCACAAGCTACAGTTAATTGAGGTGCCCTTGTTATTTAGCTTTATTATTCAAATACGGGCAGAATCATAGTGAACGCTCCAAATTTAAAATTTGGAGAAATTAGGGAAATTCGGGAAATAGTTTTTTTGCTCGTGAAGTCCCCAAGCTCAAGAAAAGGTCAAATACTTTGCTATGATGTGAGTCTCAGGGTCATCATCTCATCTCCTTTGCGTATTGGAAAGGAGTTCTGGTTAGTGTCTATGTTCCATGTACTATATATAGGATCTATGCTTTGGTCTACACAATCTGTTTTAATGGAGCAGAAGAAGTAGACGTTGTTGAAGAAATCTTGTGTATAATACCGAGGAAGAATTTTAGCTGCAGCCATATTTAGCCATATTTTCATCCACCGTCTGCACATCATATACGTTCCCTAGCATTGTCCTTGGCTTTAAGTGACACGCAGTGCATGAATAGAGGAATCGTTTTACACTTTTTTCTTTCTCAATTCATGCTGTGCACAACCCACGAAAGACTGAAACCCAATTCTGCTTTAACTTCTATTTTGAGAAACCTTTGATATTGTATATATACTATATGGACAAAAGGTTGGAGACACCTGCACAAACACTGTAAGATGAGTATGTGCTTTCTTTGAACATCACATTCCGCAATGATTCCTTATTTGCTCTTATGATAACCTCCATTTTTCTGGGAAGATGGTCCACTAGATTTTGGAGTGCGCTGGTGGAGATTTTAGCCAGATACCGATGTTGGTGAGGTGAGGAGGTCCGGAGTGCAATCAGCTTCCCAGTTTATTCCAAAGGGTTGAGGTCAAAGCTCTAAAGCAGGAAATCTTCCACTCCAACCCCTGTCAAACATATGTTCATGGAGCTGGCTTTGGAACAGAGTGAAGGGAAAAGTTCAAGCTACCACATCCAAAGACATACTATACACCTCCGACGTGTGCACATATGGCTGGAAAAGTCAGCTTTTCTATTGGAACGCCTTGTGATTTTTCTGATCTCCAGCCTCACTAATGTATCCGAGTAATTCCCATGTAATCTGATATAATCTGGTATTAATTAAAATCTTCTGGTCGTGTATGTAGAAGAAGAACCTCATATACAGGTAGCCCTCGACTTATGAAATAGATAGGGACCAGAAAAGTGTTCATAAGTCGATTATTCGTAAGTCGAGAAGAGTGAGACTCTGACACGTTACGAGGAACCCTGAGATGGGTATACCAAGCGATAGCGAAGTAACTTCATATACATTTATTTTCTTTCTTCCGTTCGTAAACAGAATATTAAAAAAAAGGACCATAAACATAGATTGTCTAGAACATTTTAGTTTTTTTTTTTTTTTGTTCCTATTAATGTCCTCAATCGGACTCCAGAACTAAACGAATTGCACTCGACATTACCTTTGGCCCTAGCTGCAGGTAATGTGACTGCTGGAATGTGATTGGATAGAAACTCTAACCTAAACGTACACTCCAGGAGGCAGCGTAATCAAAAGAAAATGTTATGAAATAAAGAAAATAGAATGTTGGGAACAATTTAATACATAATCATAAAAAAAAAAAAGAAAAAGAAAAAATTATATAGTGTTTAGGCCAATAGAAAAGGCCTTGCTGACCCTAATGGCTCACCACTATTTGTCGGGAAATATTCAAAATGGATCTCAAGATTCTGCTGGTAAAAAAAGGAAAGAAATATCGATTAAGAAAAAAAACCTCTCCAACTTTTTTCTTCTATTTTTTAACACTTTTTTAATGAGCTGTCAAGTCCAATAGAAAACTCATCATCATTAGTACAATTGTTCAACGTGTTCATTGTGAAAAATCAGTAAGTCTTCAGAAAAATAGCTGTTTTTCTCAATAAAAACAAAACAAAGTCCCTGAGCTCTTTTATGACGGACTTTTTTCTTTTCTTTTTTTTTTTTTTTTTAACGAATGTCCATGTGTATACTTAATTGTGGCGTGCAGATACGGAATTATATAGGCGCTTACTATTGGACTAACCCGGTGCAATTTGCTAAATCAAGCTCGTGTTTATTGTTCGAAAAAATAAATAAAAAATGGCAGTCAACAAGATAATATACATAAAAGCCCAGGTAAAGTGTTTTTTGAGCATAAATGAGAGGTTATTATGAGAATAGTCAATCCAGAGTCGTCTTAGAATCAACCGAGCACCTCACAGCGCTCAAAAGTTCAAACCTGAGGCCTTTTGAGACCCTTCATCAAACAAAGAACTCAAGAAACCTGGTAGCAGTGGCTGTAGATGTGAAGCCATTGTTGCTCAATTGAAGTCATTTTTATTTTTTTATTTTTAAATTCATTAAATGCTATAAAATCTTTATAGTAATAAGAGATATACCGGCTAGTTGCAAATTCCTAGCCAAAAACAAAAAGCCGTCAAAACGTATTCACCTTCATGCTATCTTCCAGACGCCAAGATGTCTTCCGTTCCCTTCTTCATTTACTGACCAGTTGTGATTGCGTGCTGCTAACAAAAAATGCGATTAGAAGGTCATTTATTTAGACAAGTTTAGCATTTATTTTTCTTAATGGCAGCCTGTTAAAGTGAAGAAGGGATATGGTAAAATGTTTAAAAAATATATTATTAAATCTATATTTATATCATCAAAGTGACTGATTCAGTAGATCTTCCAATGAACTTCTAAACAATTGTGAATATATCGCAGTATAATATTGTTCCTGCTTATTGGTAAACAGGAACTAACACAAGGGTGTAGTAAAGTCAGGTGCTGATGTAGGTGTTCAATAGGTTTTTATAGATCTATAGCAGGAGATGTTTTACTCCAACCTATGGATGTGGATCTTCATGCAGCTGGCTTTGTGCATTGTGTAATACTGCTAGGAACTAGCATATATTTACCATATTATTTGCAGTAATCATTTGCGATTATTATAAAACATGAACTCTTGATTCCAGTTTAACGTCCATTGTCGACAAACTGAGAAAACCCTGAACACAACACTAGGTTCCCCGGGGTAGAAATGGAAGTTCGAGTCAGTGTAATGTCTGTTCTTGTCGATACACGCTCACGTGCTGTGGAGTATGTAATAACTGCGAACAGATGAAGGCTATTCCCCGAGAGAATGGCAGTGTGAAAACAGGGGGTTATTAAATACAGTATAAATATCAAGTTGCAGATGTTTTGAAGCTCATACAGGCATTGTTGGACTGAACAAGGACAAGAAGGGAAGGAGGATAAAAGTCATTGAGTCATTTTGTTATTATAAACAACCACATATATGAAGAATGTGTAAAAAATGTAAAATAAAAACACACAAGAATTGGACTGAAAGAAAGTTCTGTGGAGTTCGAATTGGACATTTTTGTTTTTAACAGAAGAACTTGTGTAAGACTGAAAAAAGGAGCGGTGATGTGATCAGACTGCCTCGCCCCCACATTCAAACATGAAGGTGGAAGCTTAATGGTTTGGGGTTGTTTTGGTGCTGGGAATATTGGAGAATTATTCCAATGGGGTGAAAGAAACCAACATGGCAACCATTCCCTGCTTCAACACAATGCAATTTCGTCTGGACTGCGTATGTCCAAGCTCTGTAAGCGTTATTATTAGAGCAAACGGTCGTCTGGATTGTTATCTATCATGGCAACATGAAACAGTCCACCCAGTCACTGCACCTAAATCCTATTGAACCGTTTTGGGATGAACTGGATCGCAAGAAACAAATCTCCAAATAGCGATCACCACCTTTTGGCAAGTTTTTCAAGAGGTTTTTGGAGAAACAAAACCATCCAGATGCCAAGAGTGTGTAAAGCTCATTCTTTATGAATGCTAATAGAGGATTTTCCAATGAAAATAACGTGAAACATCTGGACAATTACGTATTTGGTCGGTCAAAGTAAATCTCGATACGGTTAAATAACCTACTTTGGTGCATAGACTAGAGGCAGCGTTCAAGAAACGCTTGGAAATGTTTGGAAATGGCTTCCAGGTGACGGTAAACACTATGTGAAGTTTAAGCAGTCGTGCCCTTATTAAATGAGAAGGGATATTTAGTTTAACTCGTAGTGATTCTATCCCTTTGTTCTTCCTGGATTCAGCCTGATGTCCTACCACTGGCTGGAGTTCTCTTCATTTGGAAATCATTCGCTGAAGATGGCTCCACATGACCCATGAGATTATTCTGAAGGGTTGAACTCGGGAACCGTGAAGATGGACTGTAGTTAATATGAACATTTCAGCTACAATTGCTTAGTATCACATTTGAATTGGAATATCAATCAGTGAACAGTTGACAACCTCGACAATGTCTAATGAATGGACTTTTAGTGTCACCCAAACGAGGATGGGTTTCTGTTTTGATTGATTCTTCTCAAGCTTTTTTTTTTATGTCTCAGGTAGTTTCCACTGCCACCGGCTTACATACAGTATAGGGACTAATTTCTGGTGCTGAAATGTTCACTCACAATTCTGTAAAGCTGCTTTGGGACATTTTGGGACAGAGTTAAAGCACTATACAAATAAAACTCCTTGTCGAATGAATGGGCGCCGGTGAACTCCGTGTGACCCGTATATGCAAATCAAACATCTGGGTGGAGCGAGAACGATCACCGCATTTTATTTTACAAATGTGTGGTTCCGTTTCAGGCAAATGACCCGTTTCTGTTTTCGTGTCACCGATATGCAGCGCAGAAGCAAAGAGTCTCTTCAGCCTTGAGTCTCCTCTATACCAGTCCTTATTAGAAAAGAAAAGCAGGACTGAGTCTCCAAGCTGTTGTTTTGGAGAGCAGAGCAAACTAAGATGTCAAAGAGAATGGAGTGTGAAACCTGGCCAACGCCGGTGCTCTTAACAGGACTTTAATGCATCAGAAGCTTGGCAGAAAGTCAGGAATTAAAAAAAAGAAATGGCATAGCAGCTTTCCGACTGAAATAGCTGTCAGACAGTTGTGGATTCATTCGAATGTACCATGGCTGAAATAATTCCCTAAAATATATAATAATGAATATGAACGTGACGTATCGCAGCACTGCAGAGACCGAGGCATATCCTGAGTCACATAGAATACAGATTAACATGGCAGAGGTAGAGCTGTAACTAAATGGAGACAAAACGGGACAAAAACATCTGCTTTTATTTGCATTTTTCTTTTTGATTTGCTGTCTGTCTGAACCGAAAAATATAAAAGTGAACCATCTGCACCATATTGAATTGCAGAGCGTCATATTTTTTTATCATTGCATCATTTTGAATCGAACGAAATCCGATCGCATCACATCCGTAGCTGCTTCATATGTATCTTTAAGGTATCGTATCGTCAGCTATACATCATACAGCTATACATTATGGATATGAGCATCTCTAATACAGTAATCCACCGCTTTACCTCGGTTCGTTTCTCGCGCCCCCACTGGTTTATCACGGAATTGCATTTGCCACTTAACTAATTAGTTTGATTTTCCCGGTCTCTCGGGGATATCACGATAGAGCAAAAAACTTATAGGGAATTGTTTTTATGGAGTTTTATGTTGAAATAATGAAATTTATTAATAGAAATATAATTATTCATTATAAAATGAAGTAAAATGTTAATACAGTACTGTATACATAAAATAGCATTTTTGGGGTGGCGTCCGTTTATCGCAGGTTTTTTGTTTAACGCCAGCGGTTTTGGAACGTAACCGCCACGATAATCGGTGAATTACTGTATATAATATATGTTCTTCTCCAAATTGTTAGAGGCACACAATTGTATCTTTGGATGCTCTACCATGACATGAAGATCTGACCGCTAAACCTTCTCGACTCACTCACTGTACATCAGTACCTGACTTTACAGGTGACTATAACACCCTATGTGGCTGAACGAGCACAAGAATTCCACAAGCACACCCCAAAATCTAGTGGAACATCTTCCCAGAAGAGTGGAGGTTATTCAAACAGCAAATGTAGAATGCAATGTTCAAAAAGCATACGGTTTCCCTCACAACAGAAGCATTGTTCATTAGCGCTCCCAGACTTTTTGGATCTCTTTGTACCGAACACAATTCTCTTATAATCGGACAAAAGAGAATCCAGATCCATTACACTGCTGTGAAAGCTAACTGTATTATTATTCTTTTTTTATTATTTTTTTCTTCAAAATAAGCACATTGTAAGATGCATTGTAGAACTCGATCTCTGCAAGTTCTGTAGCTACTTCCGAAATCAATGTCCATTTCTTTGTCCAGGGAAGTAAATGGATCTGAGTGTAAGGCAGACGCAGGAGCAAATGCACTCCAGAAGACATGAAAAGTAGTTCATCCAAAGCTTGATTTGGTTAACAGAGGCAAAAAAAAAAGGAAAAAGTAGTTCAAATAACGTGATGCATGACCTTCAGTCCCTGGATGACATCTGCGAAAGCTTTTTTTTTTTATTATTTCTTTTTCAAATATGTATCTTCCATATTCATTTCAAGCTGTGTTGTTGCTGAACATGCTAATTGACCACTTTACCTCGCTTCAGATCGTCTCTCGGGTTCACGTCAGGATCTGTGGAAATGACTTCTGTGGTAAAAACGGTACATTACTAATACGATTGTCAGAAGAAAGAAAAAAGCAATTGACAAGAAAATCGAATCGACTGAAAAAAAGGCATTCGTAGAAATATTCGCTGAAGTTTTATTGGTCTCTGAGCATTTAAACTCGTTTATCTGCAACATATTTCATTGCTGTCTTTGTGCTGACTGGCAGGAAAAAAAACCCAGTAAAACCAAAGAAAAATGAAAAGGAAAAAAGGTCCAAAGTTCTTTCTGTGTCCAGCCAAATGTGTTCTATGTAGATAAGGTACAATGCACTTATTCAATATGCATTTTTCTAAAAAGTTTCTGCAAAAAAAAAATAAAAAATATATATATATATATTTATTTATAGAGTATATAGTATATAAATATATTTTTTCATTCAGTGCCAAATAACATGTAATGCATCGTATCGTATCCTATTCCTGTCTTTTTTTTGTTTCTGAGTGTTGCATCATGTTATTGGCAGTCTTATAAAAAAAAAAAAAAATACAATGTTAAACCTTAGAGTTGAATTAGATGTTGTTCTGTAGACAAAAATAAAATGGAAAAGTAAATGTCTTACTTAAACGCCAATATTCCCCAGTTTTGTACTTAACTCTAATTCTACAGTTATACAAAATAAAGGGAGAAAAGTATTTGTACGGACATTTTCTAGCCATATGTGGTTCCTTTCCCAAACTTTTCCCACAAAGTTGGAGGCACACAATTGTATGGGCACGTCTTTGGATGTGGTACAACCACAGTGCACTCGGTACCATTGCCATGTCAATATATATATATACACATACACATCTGCACACTTGTAAATGTAAACTTTATGCCCCATTATAAAACTTTGCCTTTTGTTTAATATTTGCTGTAGTTTGCCAGCAGCTTCACTTAAGAATTTCATTGTACAAACTGTCTCTGACGTCTGTACATATACGAATTAAAACCTGAAACTAGAATTACATTTTTTTTTTTACTTAAACTAGACCAAACCTGTTCCATCATAACAACATCCATATATGATATGGTTTCCATGGGTTGGAGTGGAAGATCTCCTGCTATAAAGTTCTGAGCTCAAATTTATTGAAGATTGATGAATGCGAACTCCGAGTGCACTCCAGGCCTCCTCACCTACATCAGGACCGAACTTTTCTAACATAGCTAAATGAGCACAAATCTCCACAAAATCTAATGGAAAATCTTCCCAGAAGAGTAGAGCTTATTATAACAGGAAATAAGCACTAAATTTGGAATGGGATGCTCAAAAAGCACATACCTATCTAACTCTTTTAGGCGTCCACACACTGTTATCCATATAGCGTGTACAAATACAGTATGTACATTTATACAAAGTGAACATTTTTAACTTTCTACCAATCCGAAAGCCCGTCTCACCCGCCGTACCCAAGCGATCGCTCGGGTTCGGAAAACATTCTGAGAAAATCCCAAGCAGAAAATATTTGCCAAGTTTGAAATGGACATGATTGTTATCGTGATATGTTTGTCACTATCCAGCGTTTCGTAAAGAGTCGAGAAGAGCACCGCCATGGTCATGGCGTACAAGCTGGTAGGGATGAACAGAACAGTCTGGACTATTCCCATGATGGTCACTCGCATATGGTTCTTCTGCTGACGATGACCAGACGATCCGGTATTCTGTTCCATCCTCCGGATATGCCTCCGAAGGTAGAAAAACGTCCTGCCCCAAGAGATTGCTAATGTACAGGATGGGCAAATTAAGTACATCATAAACATCCTAGTCGCGGCTTCGTACAGACTGTTGTTTAGGACCGTTTTTCCTAACGATGTGGTCTTATTCGAACGGGTTTCCGGCGTCAGATACGACGCCGTTCCGATCGACAACGCCGACAAGAGCAAAGTCTGGTCAAACAGAACTCCGGCGTAAACGATGGCTTTGATGTTTTTCTTGATCCACGCGAAGACGTCGCAGTGCTGCGGAACGATCTTCACGTAGTAAACAATGCTGATCCAAGCATTGAGCGAGAAATTGGAGCAGTAGGTTTGGAACACGATCGCCACGTTGGCCACGAGAAGCCAGTCCGGCGGCGCCGAAAAGCACAGCGCTACCGAAATCAGGGCGATCGCTTGCTGAACCGCGGAGTTTCCCAACAAGGCGGCTAGCAACAAAAACAGAGGTTGACGAACGCTCACTCCCGCCGCCGGCCTCCAGAGGCAGAGGACGAAGACGACGTTTAGGACGAGAGCGCCGACACAGAACGGGGCGCAAACGACGGAAAATAACAAATTCTCCATTGCGATCACTTGCACCATCTTGTCTCCAGACTCCAGTCGTCTAATGCGGCTCTTTTTTTGTACCGGGGTTTTTAGCAGTGCGCTAGAGCCCACACGAGTTGTGAAAGATGGGATATGTTAATATGCTTTAAATGGGCCTTGAAAGGCCTGTGTATGCAAAATCCAGGAAATCAAACATTTTTTTGTTTTGTTTTGTTTCTGCACGATAGCATTGTCAATTGATCTTTAAAAGTTGCTAGATGCTATGTTTTTTTTTTGACGCTAGTACTCACAGATTGCAATCCAAGTAAATTATGCAAATTTTCCTAGGTAATAAATGCATAATCATTTTTATTTTTTTAAAAACCGAATTAGATCTAATCATCTATAATCATTGAAGTAGCTTCGATAGAGAAGGCCAGCAGGAAGCGCTACATTTTGAGCTAATCATGCAAATTATTTTATTTCGTAATGTACAGGCTCCATGCTTGAAGTATATCTTCATTTCCTGTCTTGATTACCCTCTTAAACTAATTTTTATAATCTGCTGCGTGTTCACTACCTGCTGCCAGTAACAAAGTGTATGATTTTTAGCACAAACTGCTCTAATCAGAATGATTGAAAGCCATCTGTTCAAGCCTCCCAACACACCTGACTCAGCTCGTCAGCTAATTAGCAGAATTCAGGGTTCTGAAGCGGAGAAACGCTAAAAGAAAATGTGTAGCGCGGCGAGAATTCGGGATCGCGGTGCTGTGGTGATTTTATTATTGTTCGCCCTCGATGTGAAATGAGAGTTGATGTCCTGAAGGTACGAGTGGTGTTAGCGATAATATTTGGCTGGAAGTGATTTGGTGTTTGCCGGAACGTCGAGAACTACAAAGTGCACAGAAACGGCTGATATGGGAAGCAATGGCTTTTTGGGTTTTAATGCCTCAGTGAGCTGTGTAATATTGTGCAGGGATTGGAGTTCTCAGGGTTTAATTACACCGGGTGTAAGCGATTAGAGGATTTCAATAAATGGGTAAATGAAAATGATTTACATGGGTCCGACGGATGCTGTTCACAATCTTCGGCTCAGTGGTTACGGCTCTGGGTTACTGAGGAGAAGCTTTGGGGTTATGAGAGTATATATGGTGTATATATACGAGTTCACATCATCACATGATGGGGTGGTGGATCCTCAGCAGGTGGACTTCTAAATGGAAGAAAATAAGTTTAAATCCAAACACCACCAATCTACCACTTTTGGGCCCTTGAGAAACCCTATCTGCTCTAATCCGATTTGCGCTCCGAATCTGGCTTCCGAAACAAGCCAGGACATTTGAAGAGAAGAATTTCACAAGGCTGTAATGCATATTTGAAAATCCAAGGCTCAACCACACTATAGAAGTGCAAAAGTTTTCACACCCCTGACCAATTCTCTCATATTATAAAATTGAATTCACTCAAATTTCACTGATACACTTACGAGGGAAAAAGAAATGCTTGCAAAGGGTTTCTGTAGGTTTCACAAAGTCAAGTAAGACTTTTTGAAACCTTTCTTAAGAATGAAATTTAAGACCTTTATTCACAAAATCAAAAACTCACAACAAAAACGTTGTTAGCAAACGAGCCCTATTTTATTATTTTTTTTAAGCCAAGTACCGTTAAACGTACACCTCCCGATAGCTGAAAAATAAAATCCATTTTACTTCTGAGGTACAATCCAAGAGACATTCACGCCAACAGCAGAAAGCTGGTTGGCTGTTGCGTGTTGGTCTCATTTTTTTATTTTGGACTAGCAAAAGACAACATTCTAAAAAAAAAAAACATTCTAAAGTGCTATAGGAGCATTTCAATGAACAATTGATGAAGTGTTACATGGAAAAAGTCCTGTTTTAAATTATTTGAGACCTAGAACAACGATTAAAAAAATTCAGTGAAATTTAACTGTACAGCCTTGGTTTGTCACAAATATCTTCAAATATCCTAGCTTGTTTTGAAAGCCAGAACCGGAGCACAGATTCAGCAATAATCCAGTGCCCCTGGAGCAGATACGGCTGCTCGAGGGCCCAAAAATTGCAGATTGGTAATGTTAAGCTTTGAACTAATTCGCAATCAGAAGTCCAACGTCTTAACTACTGAGGTTCCACCATTAAATGGTGTGATCATGTGACCTCATACTGTATATATCTCATACCCCAGCTTGTTAGGAAGTTAAGATCAGAGCACAGGATCAGTCATGAAACAGGATCCCAGGAAAAGATCGGGTTGAGGGCACTTGCTCGAGGGATTTACTGTGAAAGCTTGGTGGGGCTTCAAAATCCCAAACTTCTAATCAGTAGTCAAGAGCTAAATCCTAGATATGTTTGAAGGCACCATATTTACCATTTACAAAATCTGAGTGTCTCAACGAGTGCAGCGATGCTTGTGATCCCTCATCGGATCGCTTTTGCATGTAAAATGTTCCCCAGTCGATGGAAAATTTTTTTGTCAAATTTTTGCAATGGACCGTAGCAATTCTGAAGCATCTAGAGTACATTTGCATGGTTAGGTAAATGATGTCGCTCACTCTCCATATTCCATAATGGGTTGCATAGACCTTTTTCAACGTTTCGATTTATTAAGCAGGTGTCAATTTTGCATGGATTTCTTCCAGCGTTCTCTCACGATTCTCTTTTAAAACATCAGATGGATTTGTGCAGTTCTATCCACACAGGCCACTCGGGTGCTTGTTCAATTCCTTTGTCATTTCAAGACTGGACTCGTGGTAGGTCTGCCTCTGAGGGGACATCTGGCCTCTGCAAATTATCCACAATATGGCTACATGACATGGGTTCCAAATTTATAAAAATCACCCCATACTACCTCACTGCTACGTTGCCTCCACTGACTTTCTCACCCAAATTAGCACTTTCCAAGTTTGCTTTATAGAATTCAAGAGTTATAGTTATATTAAGTTTGTAATCTTGCGTACCAGTGTAGATTTATTCATTACTAGAGACTCAAAGCCCTTTTGTACGTCGCTCTGGATAAGGGCGTCTGCTAAATGACGCAAATGTAAATGTAATACGACTGAGCATCTAAGTGGTCAAGGCCCTTTAGCAGGGGCCCAGAAGTGGTAAACTCATGACCTTCTGATTGAAAGTCCTCAAGCCCTTGTTTGACTGGTCAACCATGTCTTATGGTACAAGGAAGACATGCTTCAAGACTGTTCTGGTTCCTAGGTGGTGGAAAGAACTTTTCCTAGATGTCTGGATAGCAGGGTATAGCTTGAAGCCCTTCAAACAAGATGTACAACTTCCATTTACCCAACAGTTTTTAGACTGATAGTATCCTCCGTCTATGAATGCAAACATTCATTTTCCCTCCATAAAAGTTTCTCTTCTTGTTGTAGCGTCCACCCGACTGGTTTCGACATTTTCCCTGAGGTGGCTTGAAGTTGTCACGCTAAGCTAATCTTGTCATCTAGTGATACAGTAGAAGTCGTCACACTGCAGGAAAGAGTCTGAAACTTTCAGCCAGAATTTCATCAGAGGATGAAAAATGATCGCGACTCCATTATTGCACTGTCGGTGAACAAACCAGCGATCAAAGACTACAGATTTTAGCTGAGGTATTTTATAAATCTTTTAGGATTTCCGAAATTTGTCTCAGACGAACAAATCATGGCTGAAATCGCACAGTTGAAGTGCATAAGACAGTCTCCTAATTTACATATACATTCTAATATAAAGGTTGATTGATTTACTTGGATTTCCTACACCATTGGAGCTGCGTTTTTTTTAGATTGACCCACTGACATCAGGCAACTGGCACAATTCTGGGAAAAAATCTTTTTTTTTTATTTTTTTTATTAAACATATATTTATTTACAGTAGCTGTACAATTATACAAAAACAGGCCATCTAAAATAATCCATATTGGGTTAGATAGAAAATACAGGGAGGAACATATTAAAGGACACTTTCATTGAAAAAAAAAGCAGAAAAAGAAGGATTAACACTAAATAAATTAGAGTTGGTCATAGATGATTTTTAATATTTTTTTATGTGTGGAGATCGTGTGAAAAAACAAGCAGGTCATTCGGTTGCCAGATTGAACGCAGCAGTACCTTCAGACTAGGGTACGATTGTTTCAGACTGGTGTTTTTTTTATTTTGTTTTTTTTTTGTTTTTTTTTTTTAAACAAATAAAAACCTAAAAAAAAAAAATTCTCAATTGACTGAAACACTGTTTCAAGACGGATTAATGGTAATACAAAGATCAAACCGGAGTTGATGACTAGTTTAAAGGCTGGTATCGTTTGATTCTATTTGTCAAGTTTGCCCGAAGGACGTCAATTTTCAATTGGTCAGACAGTTAACACTTTCAAGACCATTCATTTCACATGCTGGAAGGTTTCCAAATGACTGACTATATTTAGACAGAAAAAACGTCATGTTGCGTTTCAAAAGAAAAATGGCATGAAATTTCATATGGTAACGTTTTTTTTTTTTTCTTTTTTTTCTTAACGCGGACGTCATGATTCACATTACCGTATATTCAAATGTACATTTTTACCAAACTAACTGGTAAAAAGGTTTTAATCCCCCCTTTTTTAAAAAAAAATAAAAAACAGGTTTGTCAGACTGCAAGGTTCTAGACGTCACCTCCAGGACCCGAGTCTCGCATTCGTGTTCGCCGCCCATCTGGAAACATGTTCTGCCTACATTCGTGGATAATATTTAGCGCTACGTGATTATTTTCAAGGGAAATAGAAACAGGAATTGCAATGAAGAATTAGGATTTCTGAGCATACTTTTGAAGTATATAGCGTATATGTCCAGACATTTGTTAAATGTTGGGGTTGAGAAGAGTCCGAAAGTCCTCCAAAAATAACCAGATACTGCGTCATATATATATTTTTTTTTTCCTCAAAGAAATATTGTCCAAGAAATGCAGGGACTCTCCTGATAACACCATCACCAGACAGCACAACCCAGACCTGCTATTCCGGGGGCCAACAGGCTGGGTATCTACTAGCTACTACCTACCTAGATCCAAAGATCCCTACAGTCTCTGAAAGCTCCATGTAGGATCTTGTCCACGCTAGGTAAAGTCCGCACAGCGGGGCGTGCAGAGGAGGGGACGATCGGCGGCTACAAGGCGTTCATTGTCCGTTAAATGTAGTACTCCTTCATACTGTCCCTTATCGACTGGTTCAGGTGAAGCTCGGTCCTGTAGGCGGCTTCGAGGCTGCGTCTGTGCTCCTTCTCCTGGATGCTGTTGCTCCTTTGGAGCTGCCGGTGTTGGTATAGGAAGCGTGCCATCACAGCCAGGAGGCACAGCGTGACGAACACCACAGCTGTGACCACGCCTGCACCCAGACAAGAGCTTATTAGTCGAGTGTGTCCGGGAACTCAATTTTGAGGTCCAACACTGGCGTGAATTTGCTATTAGGCTAATTCGATTCATCAAAGAATAAGCACAGTTTTGTGCTAATGTCCAAAAGAATTAGCTAATAGTTTGATGCTAATCAGCCTATGTACCTTTGCTAGCTTCTCATGCATTGAGCTCAATATGATTAAAAAAAATTGCAATATTGTAGCACCTGAGACTCTCCTGATGCTTTCTAAAGAGTGTTTTACTACCACCTGGCTTTATCGGTACACACACACACACACGCTAACAAAACATAATCAATAGAGTCATTACACTTTTCAGAAATAGAATCCACTAACAGATAAAAAACGAACACGAGAAACCTGTTGGATCTCTTGCGTTAATTACACACCCGAGTGACTCGTACATAATAAAGCAGATCGGGGCAATTTATACCGCACCTCCAATCACCGCCGAGTCGCGCTGGGTGTCGTCTTCGTGCCGCTTGTTATCCGTGCCCACCTCCGCCCCGTGGTCTGCGGAAGGAAAACACAAAAAATGTCGCGTATCGTGTATTGTATATAAAAAATATACAGTATCTCACAAAAGTGAGTACACCCCTCACATTTCAGTGACCATTTCAGTAAAAAGAACAAATTCAATAGAAATAAAACTTGGATATATTTTAGTGTAGTCAGTGTGCCGTTTGTAGAGCAGTACAGATTTACTGTCCTCTGAAAATCTCAACATGCAGCCATTATTGTCTAAATAACTGGCAACAAAAGTGAGTACACCCTCAGTGATAACAGCTGTCCGTGGTGAAACGATGCGAAGCCACACGTCCTGTTCATCGTCTTCATGTTTTTGTCTGCTTGACAGAAACAGACAAATGTGTGTATCTTGTGATAGAGCAGTTAAAATCTGGTGCTTGGAGTCCAATTCTCTCATACTGACCACTGGATGTTCAACATAGACCTCATGGTAAAGACTCTCTGAGGATTAGAATTGTTGCTCTCCACAGATGTCGAGGCTAGAAGAAGATCGGTAACATCCTGAAACAGTACAGTGTACAGGGTCATACAGAGGTTTTCCAAGACGGGTTCCTCTCGGATCAGCCCTCGCAAGGGTCCGTCAGAGGAGTCAAGCCCTCTTGCTGTGCGTCAGGTGCCGAAGCTGCTTCAAAAAAACTGATGCATGTGTGCTGCAGCATTGCTTTAGAGGTTGCAGAAGCAGAATGTCCACTGATCAGTGCTCAGACGGCACACCGCAACAAGTCAGTTTGCAGGCCTTCCTCCCAGAAAGCTTCTTCTGATGCTGCTTACAAGGAACCCTGCAAACATTTTGCTAAAGAAAACCTGTACAAGAGCATGAATTACTGGAACCATGATAAAGTTTTGAGGAGTGGTGAGGAGCACCAAGAAAATTTTGTCTTGCCTACAGTCAAGCATGGTGGTGGTAGCATCATGGTCTGGGGCTGCATGAGTGCTGCTGGTACTGGGGAGCTGCGGTTCATTGAGAGAAACATGGATTTCAACATATACTGTGACATTCTGAAGCAGAACACGATGCCCTTTCTTCAGAAACTGGGCCGAACCGCAATTTTCCAACATAATAACGACTCCAAACACACCGCCAAGATGACAACTGCCTTGCTGAGGAAGCTGAAGGTGATGAAGTGGTATGTATGTCTCCAGACCTGAACCTTATTGAGCACCTGTGGGGCTCCTCAAGCGAACGGTGGAGTAGCGCCATGTGTCCAACATCCAGCAGCTCAGTGATGTCATTATGGAGGAGTGGAAGAGGATCCCAGCAACAATCTGTGCAGCTCTGGTGAATTCCATACCAAGGAGGATTAAATCAGTGCTGGGTAACACTGGTGCTCAAACAAACTACTCACAATTCGGACACAGTTCACTTAGGGTGTACTCACTTTTGTTGCCAGATCTTTAGATAATAATGGCTGTATGTTGAGTTATTTTCAGAGGCCAGTAAATCTGTACTGCTCTACAATTTGCACATTTACTAAAATATATCCAAGATTTATTTCTATAGATATCTATAGGTCCCCGGAGAAGATTATACTAAAATGGTTGATGAAATGTGAGGGGTGTACACACTTTTGTGAGATAAATAAAATAAAATGAGTCAGAAAAAATACAGAAATAAAGGAAGAATAAAGATGTATGAAGAGAGGAAGGAAGGAAGGGAGAAAAAAAAGCAAAAAAGAAAGAAATCAAAGAAGAAACAGAAAAGAAAGAAGGACAAGACAGAAATAAATTAAAGAAAGAAAAAAGAAAAGAAAAAAATGATGGACCAAAAAAGGAGGAACAAAAAAAAAAAGTGGAAGGGTAATAAGAAAGAAGGACAAGAAAGAGAGAAAAAAGCATATAAAAGAAGACCAGAAAAAAAAAAAAAGGAAGACAGGGAAAGTAAGACAAGTATGGAAAAAAAACAAAGAAAGAAGAAGGTAGGATGGGGAAAAAGGACAAAAAAGTAAATGGAAAGAAAGTAAGAAAGATGAGGATGAAGGACCAAAAAAGGTTGAAGGACAAAACAGAAAGACAAAGTAAAAAGCAAGCGTGAAACGAAGGGAAGAAAGGAATACCTAGACGTGATTTGGAGGATGATAAATCTGCCAGCGCTCCGCAGTTCGACTCGAGTAAATGACCTCGTATGCTGACCAGAGAGCTGCCGCGGTTCAGCAGCGCTGCCTTCAGCGGAGCCACGTGATTGTACTGAACAGACGAAAAGCAGCCGACGAACCCTTTGGATCCTGCCTGAGCGACTTCCTCGTCCAGCGCATCACTTCCTGCTACAGCAAAAGGGGTCAAAAGTGGTGCTGCTCATTATTATTATTAGAACTTGCACAAGAAATTCTGATCGTTTGACCCAAAAGGAGTAAAAACTTCTTCTTGTTTTTTTTTAGATTGCACTGGATTTTGACAAAAAGAGACAGGAAAATCAGCAGTCTCTCGGGAACGTAACCGTGTTTTGTCACATGAATTCGTATTTAATCTCCCGAATACAAGTCTGACACGTTTGAGGTTCTGAATAAAAGATTAACGGGGAAAAAAAGTGCACAGGGCACTTAAAAATCCATTTGGCCTTCGCTTAATGACAAAAGTGCAAATTTGCATGGTCTGCTCGGGGAGAGACGTGATAAGCAGAAGGGCAAATTTGAGCATTTTTTTATATATTTATTTTAAAAGAATAAAATGTGCTCACTCCGTTCATCCCTTCATTTTATGTTTAATCAAGAACAGAAAAAAAACAAACAAAAAAAAAAAACGCTCTCTTACCTGTAACTTTTCCCAGGGTTAGTGATCGCATTGAGTTAAAGTCCGTGTCCTGGGAGAGGGTGTACTTTTTATTGTCTTGATCAACCTATTAAACATAAAAGACTGAGCATGGAGGTTTCTGCAAAATTGTATTAAAATCTGTGTTTTTATACATTAGAGCAACGATGGAAAGTCAGAAATCAACTTGGAAAAAAGAAACCTTGCGAGGAACCAGATTTAAATGGACCCCATCACATACTGGATCGATTTACACTATATGGCTTTACCTTGACCCTGACACCAACCCTAACAACTTTGACCCCCTAACATTGACCCCAAACCTAACCCTGACCCTAACATTGACTTCAACAAAAAGCCAATCCTGCCATACCTGACCCAGCTAACCCTGATCTTAAAATTGACCCCAAACCTAACCCTGACCCTAAAATTGACTCAAACACAAACCCCAATCCTGCTAACCCTGACCCCACTAACCCTGACCTTAACACGGACCCCCAACATTAATAACAATGGCCCCTAACCTTGACCCCAAACCTAACCCTCACCCTGACCCTAACATTGACTCAAACACAATCCCCAATCCTGCTAACCCTGTCCTTAACACGGACCCCCAACCCTAATAACCCTGACCCCTAACATTAACCCCAAACCTAACCCTGACACTAACACTGACTCAAACACAAACCCCAATCCTGCTAACCCTGACCTTAACACGGACCCCCATCCCTAATAACCCTGACCCCCTAATGTTGACCCCAAACCTAACCCTGATCCTAACATTGACTCCAACACTAACCCCCAATCCTCCTAACCCTGACGCTAGCCCTGACCACCTAACCCTGATCTTAACATGGATCCCAAACCTAAAAGCCCTGACCCCCTAACATTCACCCCAAACCTAATCCTACTTACCCTAAACCTAACACTGACCCCTAACACCCCAACCCTAACCATAATGCTTAATTAATAAAAAAAAAAAAAAAAAAAAAATGACTGCAGAAATGATTCCGTACTTAAACTCTACACTATCCAGAAAGTATCTACTGAAGAAAGCATGAGAATTTAAACTGTGTTTTGGGAAATTCATATAGCCGGGTTCAGTCAACAATTCGGTGTCTCCAGTTTTCCTGTTATAAACTGGTGCAGCTTCTGTAGCACATCATTTATTGTGGTTTATCCAAACACAAGCATTTATGCAAATTATTTAGCTGAAGGCAAGTCTTTACAGCAGAAACTAGACCAGAGAGAGGTTTCACAGATTTTATTAGATTTTATTTTATTTACATACTCTGGTCTGATTAGCAAATGTGGGATATGCATATATTTATGCAAAAAATATACAGTGGTCCCGCTGAAAAAATTAGCAGATTTTCGGAACTCACGTGGGGGGTCCCCGCAGCCCCTATGGTACCTTAGTAAATTCATCTAGACATTCCGTCACTTTAATACAAGAATGTATTTGTTAGTAAAAACAAAAGTTTTAAATGTTATTCCTAAAGTTCCTAAACATTCAGTCCCGCGAGTTTTTCAAGATAATTCGCTGTTAATAATAATGCTGTTATTTAGGTTCAAAATGAGAACCCGTGGAAATTTCTGAACTGTGAATTATCGGGGGTTGACCGTATAGACAAAGTATTGTATAGTATAGTGTATGGATAGATGTATACACAAAAAAAAAGCTCCAAAATTGATGTAATTAAGCAAACATATAAGAGCTTCCACTGGCTAGTTACTGCAGTCCATAATAGGTTTTAGCTGCAAAAGGTTATTTAACCCTAACCGATACATTGAGGAGCTTCTCATTTCCTTACCAGCCAAATCCCATGGTAGAAGAAAAGATGATACTCTGGTCAAGGAGTTTAAAATTACTGGCTTGCATTGAGCAAAGAAAAGAACTAATGAGATTCCAGAAACGATTACAATTTGGGGGTCTGTGGGGGCAGTGTTTTGATCTGGGGTCGCTTTAGTTGGCAAGTCTACGTTCAGCTGGTTCATGTTTTGTGTCTAAAAAGTGAGGTCAACTGCCTACCCTAAAGTTTTTCCATCAATGGATGTTTTGCTTTGGTGGCATGGGCATACTCCAAAATGACAGGATTCATCAGACTCAAATTGATGCTTGAGAATTTTCACACATGGATTGGCCTCCACAGAGTCCAGACCTTAACCCCACTGAGAATATTCGGGCAGTCGGACTCTCTCAGGACCGATCTAATGCAACTCTGGACAAAAAAGCGCGTAATTGCATAAGCTTATCGGAACGAATCCATGGCGAATGTGTGCTGCAATCAAAAAAAGAAGTGTCCAGGCAACGCAAAGTCATAGTGTGACCATAAAACAATCACTGTCTTTATAACTATCAGCTAATAATTAATGGTTACACATTCAAATTAATGCATTTGTCACCATTCAGTCCTGTTAGTTACTTACACAAACCTCTCGCAGGCAAGAACGGTTACGTAACTGCACTAATTTTAGTTCAACGTCGGAGCCCCCCCCCACACACCCGGCCCGATTTAGCATATCCATGCGGGATCGTTCGCTCAGAACAAAGCGAGTCAAGTGCAGATTTTACTTTGCTGATTGTCTCAATATAATACAGCGTAATAATAATGCAAGGAAACGTTTCGAGTCTCCATCGTACACTCATTTAGCATTCGGTTGGTGATCTGGATTACGTCCCCCCTGTGAATGAAGCTGGAGCATTTACTAACCTGGACATAGACATCTTTTCCTTCTCGGTGAAGTCGGAGCCGGTGAAGCTTCCCATCGGCCAGACTAGTGAGCACGGGGCTGAACACGCTGGGGCTTCGCTCTTTATAAAGCTGATACCAAATCTGCAGACTCCCTACATCAGGAAATAAAACGACCCTTCAGGCAGCCAGAAACCCCTTAAAAAGTTTTACCTTCTCAAATAACAATAACCGCAAGCAAAAATACATATGAGCAAATGTTTTTTTTTTTTGTTTTTTTAACAACTCATTCCACATTAAGTCCTCATTTGCCTTTAATAATAATAACCTTCACTCTTCTGGGAAGATGTTCCACTAGTTTTTGGAGATTTGTGCTCATTTAGCTACAAAGGCGTTGCGAGGTGAGGAGACCTGGGCTGCCTTTAGCCAATTCATCCTGTTCAGTAGGGTCGAGGTCAAAGCTCTATAGGAGATCTTTTACTCCAAGCCATGTAAAGCGTATCTTCACAAAGCTGGTTTTGTGCACAGGGGTATTGTCATGCTGGAACATGTTTGGGTCTTGTAGTTCAATTGAAGGGAACGTGCAACCAGTCCCATACATGTGTGTGTCTCCAAGTTTGGGGACGAACCACGTATGGCTGGAAAAGCCAGGTGTCCCAATACTTTGGTCCAAAGGATTCTGTAGGAGCATGGAACTGAGTTGGTGAGGCAATAAAGTGTTTTTATACACAAAAAACCAACACAGACTATAATATATATATACACACACACACACACACACACACACACACACACACACACACACGGTCAATGGTCCCTGGTGATCCCTCCAAAAGACTTATAAATATTAATGGCATCTCTGCCGCTAGTTCTTTGCTCAGCGCCGAACGTGTCGAAGCGCTCTTCACAACCTCGCCCACACACAATGACGTGCACGAAACCGAGAGACAAAAAGGGGTTTTGTTTGATCAAGTGGCACGAGGTCAATTTCGAGTTTTCACTCTTAGCCTTTCCAAAACGGTGCATTACAATAAATTCGAGAGGCTGTATTCGTGCTCGGGCGCGGAGGATCACCGAGCATGCTGCTCTGCATTATCCTGCACTGTTTACAAAGTGGTGAATTGAGCAAACGTTTGGGTTTTTAGCACAGTAATGCTTTGACTGCAGTGGAGTTCCAGGGCATCCATCAAGCCTGTGTGTGTGTGTGTGTGTCTGCAAACAAGTCTCCAGATGAACAAAACAGCCTAGTATGAGCGTTTTTTTTGTAAGGCGCGAAGTACAGCCAGGAAATTCAGCTTTTGATGACGATACGGCATGAATCCAGACACAAATTTATGAAATTAAAATGAATTGTATGTCTGGGAAAACCACTTTGGATTTTGGTATCGTTTTTTTTTCTTTCCAGAAATAGTGCTAGCCAGAGAGAGTGGCTTTTGTGCAGATAAGGAGAAAAAAAAAAACGAGGTGCTGCTTGTGCAACTACCCTGTAAGCAGCCCGAAAAAAAAGTGGACCAATCACATAGTGTATAGGCAATTCATGCATGTATATATATATATTATATAAGATAATATATTAGGGGTGCAACGGATTGCAGTTAATAATTCCTTCCACTCTTCTGTGAAGCTGTTCCACTAGATTTTGGAGTGAGCGTATGGATATTTGTGTTCATCAGCTACGAGGGTGTTATGAAAGGCGGGTACTGATGTAGGTGAGGAGACCTGGGGTGCAGTCAGCGTTCACATTCATCTCAAAGGTGTTCAGTAGGGATGAGATCAGAGCACTATAGCAGCAAGATCTTCCTCTCCAAAGCATGTAAACCAGATCTTCAAAGAGCTCACTTTGTGCACAGGGGCATCACCATGCTGGAACAGGTTTTGGGTTTCCAAGTTCAAGTGAATGCAAATTTTATTATAGCGCCATCTATAGACGTTCTGTACAATTGAGTGCCTCCAGCTTTGTGGTAACAGTTTGGAAAAGAACCACATGTAGCTAGAAAGGTCAGGTGTCCCAATACTTTTGGAAATATAGTTTATATATAGATTATATGGAAAATCTGACTTCCTGAAGTGAGGGAATGTTTCAGTTCTGCCTGGTTCGCCTGCTGCCACTTAGGTTTGAATTGCACATACGGTATGGCCATTATGGAAAATTCTGATCAGATCAGAATGCACTTTGGATCGTTCTGAAGAGGTGACCTTGTACCTTTCCCATTTCTTGCTTTTTGGAAATTTCAATCTAACAAAAAAAATTTCCGAAATTGAAAAACAAAATACGAATGAAAATGCGTTCGTTCCCTGAGCAGGATGGTATTGGGATCCAGTGGGGTGTGACAGAGTTCGGAAGAGGACATGGTTTCGACTCCCATTTGCTCTCACTGTCATGTTGCTTTCAAAAAGCAAAGAGTGAAGTCAGGATGTTGGATGGATTATGCGCTGATGGTTGATCGGGTCTTTTACTTTTCTTTGAGTTGTTCGAGTCCCATTAATCCAAATAACTCAAAAGTCAAAACTTAATGTGCAAGAAAATATTTTCCATCTTTCCACATTTTATTGACATCCAGATCAATCAAAACGTTCTACAACATACAACGCTTCAGGCTATCAGCTGCAGTCGGCTGCTACTCATTTTAATCTCTCAATCTCGTATCTATTTATATTGCAAGTTACTGTAGCTCAGATCTGTCAACCTTCCAAATGAAGTGTAACTCAACAGTTTTTTTGTCTTGGTCCAAAAAAAAAAAAAAAAATCACACTCAAATAATTCATTGCACAACCTTTCGCAAAGGTCCCGCTTCCCTTCTAGCTTTTAATGATGCATCAGGTAAACTGTATGGGGCACCTGACTTTACCAGCCATATGTGGTTCCTTTCTTCTTGAACTAGGAGACCCAAACCTGTACCAGCACCACAATGCTCCAGCGCACAAAGTCGGCTCCATGAAGATCTGCTTTCAGTGGGTCGTCGAGAAAGATCTCCTGCTGTAGAGCTTTGATCAACACCTTTGATACGAATTGCAACGCGGACAAATTTGGAACATCTTACTAGAAGCGTGGAGGTTATTATGACAGCAAATAGGAACTAAATGCGGAAGGATGCTCGAAAAGGCCTCAACAAATCTATTGTCTATATATTATTACCTCTTTACCCTCATCCAATTACTAAATGCAGGTCAATAATAATTTACTACTTACTATACGATTTTGCAATAATGGTCGTATTCTCATACATTTTTCCTTATTTAAATCCCAAATTATTATTTTGTTACTAAACCCTTGCAATGCAAGACAGAGTTCCTGCAAAGGAAGAAAAAAAGCATCCTGTCCCCAAGCGAAGCAAATCAACAGTCACCTTGGCATGGTGTTTAGGCAAATAGGAGATGGGCACTTCGGCGAGGGCGCTCAAACGCAACATAAATCGCGTTTAATGGCTCCGGCGGCGAGGCCGCGCTCGTTCAACAAAGAAACTGTTTTAACCGCAAGGCTGCTCGAGCTGACATTTGGGAAGAGCCCACGATTATAGAGCAGCCTCTAGAAGTCGATGGCCTCATGGCACCCGTCTCATTAGCGTGAGACAATATCAATATGAGAATATCAATATCAGAACGCAATCCAGGCCACACGTCATCACACACCGGGCAACAAAGCCGGCTTATTAAAATGGCCGGTTGTAGAGCACTTTCGGAGGCCCCTTACCGTTGCGGGAGAGGATCACGGCGACGTACTGCTGGGTGAAGGTATCGGCGGTGAGCAGCATGGCCGGACTCTGCGTGGTGAGGAAACTTAGTGCCATGTTGTCTCTAGATTTGCTGTAAGCAGAAGATGAGGAAGAAACCTGCGCCGTCCGGTTTTGGATCACCGAGAAAGGCTCTTGGAAGGTGTACGTCACAGACGATCCCCTTTCGAAGGACACAGATACCTCTGGTGGGGGGAGAAGACGCTTTGTTAGCAGATTATAAATGAGAAACCGTATAGCGTTTTTTTGCTCGGTAACACTTTTTTGTTGTAAAAACCACTTGTTTGTTGTAAAACCCTGAGCATTTTTTGGCATTTACCATCAAGACTCATCCTACAAAAGCAAAGACTATCTGGAGAAGCACAAAGTCCGTAAAACCTGGGTTTGCACTAGAGATAAGACCAAAATATCACATTTACACAAGTATTTGAAACCGTTTCTCTAAAAATTGAGGTGCACTCAAGTGCATCCTGCGTTTTCTTTTGGTTGATTGCCAGAGAAGGAGAAAAAAAAAACTAGCCATTGACAACAGACCTTATGGACAGGACTGTGTAAAGAAACAAATCATGGAAAACAGTAGCAAAATACTTCTTGCAGCATTTGCATTCTGACAGACCAACATGGCTTCCATTTTTTTATTTATTTTGAAAGAAACGTGTTCAAAAACAAGGGACTGGCAACCAGGGAAGTGACTCTAACACACTGAAAAACTATTAGGACAGAAGGACAACCATGTCAAATGTGTGTGTGTGTCAGCAGATAAAAGCCACTATCCAGCAAATGGCACACAGATATCTTCCTCGGCGTCATCAAAAGTTTCCTAAACCTCATGAGAAGCAGGATTTTTCAGCCACAATGGACTGAATACTAAGCATTACACCTGGGGGGGAAAAAAAATACAAGCAGTGCTGATTTTTTGTAGTAGCAGGACTGGAAGGCATGTCAGACTTGACAAAAGGCGAAGAAATATCAATAGACCAAGAGTACAGAGACATCCTTGAGGAAAACCTGCTCGAGAGCCTTCAGGACCTCGGACAGGGCCGAAGGATCACCCTCAAACATCATCATAATCTGAAAGACATCACAAGGCAAGGAACGACACTGAACCTGGCCTGACGGATATTTAGACGGTGACGTGAAAATCGAGCTCGGGAGGTTCTCCGAAGAGGAATCGCACTAGGCACTATTTAATGTTTATTATCAAAGCACCGAGATGTGAAAACTCCGCCTGTGCTTTTCCACGACGCCGATCGATGAGAATGTATTTCGCCCGTGTAAAGCGATGCGAGATAAATAAAAAAGAATAAAAAAAAAGTGCTTCCCGAATGAGCTGTAAATCTCAGGAACATTACGGATCTGCTCAAATAGGTATTTTTGACATCCGTGATCTATTTACACAACTGTCAGTTATAAATCGCGTATAACGTTTCCCAGCGTGCAGCATATTCTCTCCACGAGAAACGGATGAGCGTCGGATTACTTACAGCTGCGGTGACGGGAACATGACAGCTCTTCAGAGCGCATCAAGACAAGCATTTTATATGAAAAGCACTCAAGCCGCATTCTCTCCGATAAAGTCCCCTGTCCTTTTATTTAAACCAAGAAATTATGCCATGCAGGAAGTCTGGAAGGCTACACCAGAAGTGGCATATATTTATGTAAAGTACCTTGGCTGGCTTGATGTTTTTTTTTTGTTTTTTTTTCCTCCTTTCTTTTTCTTTTCCTCCCCAGCACAGAATAGAGTGCATGATTATAATAGCAAAACCAAGATGAGTAATGGACTTGCACAAAGACGAGATGAAGAATAGCAGTTTTTCTTTCTCGTCTTATCGGCGCAGGCTTTGATCAGCTCTCCGAGGGCTGGATTTGCATGCAGATCTTGGCAGCGTCGTGCAAGGCCGAGGTGAAAGGACACTTTTTTTCTTTTCCTTCCCTCCACTCGAATTTCTTCACTATTTCATTTAGCCCGGCCATATCTCCTGCTATCTATGAATATTTGATCGTTTCCGTGTCCATTTCGTAATAAGCGAAACGAGCTCTGTTTTAAAGAGCAGCACAAGACGGCCAGTTTCGACCCACGCCCGAGCCAGGCCTTCGAGGGGCGAGAACCATCAGCTCCAGATGTGTAACGAGGTTAAGACGAGTAAATATAGGATAATCGTATCGTCGCGATGGGAGGCCGGGTTTTTATTGACTTGAAAAGATGTGAAAAGGAAAGTGGTTTTGTTTTCAATTTAAAAAAGTGTGTATCTAATGTGTGTATTAAGGGGTACACAAAATTCACGGTTCGGTACGTACCTCGGTTTTTAAGTCACGGTTCGGTTCAATATCGGTACATTTAGAGCAGAGGAATGCAAAACAAAATTGCTTGTCATTTTTTTAATTCATGCAGATTATTAACATTTGTGAACATCAACAGCTGACATTTTTTAAACAATTTTAAATCAAATGCCCACTTGGTTAAATTATATATCAAATATTATTTTATAATATTTCAAAAAAATTCTAATATATTAAAATATAATAGAATAAATCAAATTAATGCAATACACATATAAATAAATCATATTGATTTAATTATGTAAGCGATTAAATTGGCACAAATTAAATTCATTAAATAAAATTAAATAAATGCAAAAAATTTGTGTTAATACTGATTTGTATGTTTTACATTTAATATTTAATTTACTAATGATATTTTTTTACTTAACTGTTCTACTTATTTCAGTAAACTTTACCATTCCTCTTTATTCTTTACTTGATTCATTATTCCACACCCTCGATATAGGGAAGTGTTCTTGTAGCTGCGCATAAAATGCTAATGAAACCATATTGCTAGCGTTAGCAATAACCAGATAGTGCACGATTTCATGCATAAGCAAAAAAAAAAAAACATTGTACTACAAATCGTATTTCCAGTACAGAGTAAGCAGCCACAGTGACTCTGCGCTACTCTGGCGTAGTAGTTTTGGCGGAGGGAGAGTTGGAGACATTGGGGTGTAAGAAATCAACATGGCAACCAGTCCATGCTTTAGCTCAATGCAATTTCGTCTGGACTGTGGCTTATTGGAAGCGACATGGACGCACACATCACAGCCCTATAAGCGTTGTTTAGAGAGTAAACAGTCGTCTGGAGTGTTATCTATCTTCCCAGTCACTGCACCTAAATCCTATTGAACTGCTCTGGGATGAACTGGTGCACAAAAATCTCCAACTAGTAAAGAACACCTTTGGTGAGTTTTCCAAGTGTTTCAGCTGAACGTTTGGATGCCCGAGAGTGTGTAAAGCTGTAATTCATGCTAAGGCGGGATTTTTCTGGACAGTTATCGAGCGGTAGTGCTAGTAAACCAGAAACAAAAAACCACTCCAAACACGGCGGCCGTTTCCTCCCGGCGAATTTAATGTAATCCGAAAAACCTACATCCCAGCGCAGAACGCGTTCCATATTACCCAGTTCGCTTAAGTGAATGACAGCCGAACACCTGACGAAGAGACGTTGCGCCGGCGTTTTATCACTTCTGAGAGGTGAGTGCGAAGGCAAGTGTTGCTCATTAGCGGAGCGACGTTAATTACCATATTTTAGTGTTTGCAATCTTGTAAAAGTGGAGCTCTGAATTTTTTTCATCCGATTATTCCTGCGACGTTCATTAAGGAGAAAGCACTTTAGAACTTGTGAATCCACTCATTGACACTAAATAGCAGATAATTGCCCGCGTGTGCATGTGTCTTAGACTTATACGCTGCTGAGGAATAAAACTTTTCCAGCCTTTCTCTCACTTTTCTCCGAGCACGAGCTCCTCGCGAGCTACTTTTGAGAAGTATTGCCGCCATACCTTCTTTGCAGGAGGGCCCTCCGTACGCCGAGTGCGTGCAGTCGCACACGTAGCCGGTGCTCTTCTCCACGCACCTGCCCCGGTTGTGGCAGACGCCCGCAGAGCTGCTGCAGTAACCCGCGCAGCCCGAGCTCACACCCGGGGTCGCCTTGGCTCGCTCGTCTAGGTCGAAGGTCGCGCCGTTGATATTAAGAGCTCGCAAGCAGCCCAAGAAACCTCTCTGTCTGGAAGGGGTTCCTCCTACACAACAATAAACATTGGTGATATGTATGTGCTTATTGAGCATCTTATTCCACATTTGCTTTGACCTCCTCACTTCTGACTAGATGTTCCACTAGATTTTGGAGTGTGCTTCTGGAGATTTCAGGCACAATTTACCCCTGATCAAAAGGGTTGGAGCTCAATAGCAGGAGATCTTTTAGCCCCAACCTATATAAAGCAGATCTTCGTGGAGCTTCGTCATGCTGGAAAAGGTCTGGATCCCAAAGTTAAGGGAAATTTGAATTCAAAAAGACATCCTGTGCCATTGTGTGCTTCCAAATTTTGGCTTGAAAGTCAGGTGTCTCAATACTTTTGTACAAATAGTGTGTGTATATACTCTACTTACTATATATATATATATATATATATATATATATATATATAGTCCTAGGTATAAGTGCCTCAAACGCCCCAAAAATCTCCAATGCTGTGGAGGACATGCACTGTTTGTTTCATTTGGTTTTCCTCCCAACAATGACCTTCATGACCACCAGGTCCGTCTGACAGAACGCAACCCGATGCGCAGTTGCCTGAAAACTGAGAAGCTTTAAACGCATCACACCAGCCATTTTTTCTCCTTCTTCAAGGTTTCTTCCTCATAACATCTAAAGGAGTTTTTCCTTGCCACAGTCGCCACGGCTGCTCATCAGGAATAAATACACACCATTCACCTTGACTGTTGATTTCTGTAAAGCTGCTTTGAGACAGTGTCTGTTGTAAAAAGCGCTATAGAAATAAACTTGACTTAAATACTCAGACAAGGAGGTGATATAAATAGAAAAGCCATTTACTGTATTTATAAAGAAATGCTTACTAGTAGGTCTTTCGACGTCTTTTCAAAAGTCTGTTCGGATTTTTAGGGTAAGTTGATGAACAGTAATATAATTAGCTATTGCACTAATTATAAATGCAAACGAATGTCAGAGGGTATAAAAACTCGTACTGTATTTGAAATTCATTTTGTGTCTGGAAAAAAAAAGTCTTTGTCCCTTTGTTTCCTCTTAGGATTGTAAATACATTATTCCAGCAAATGTATTTCGATTAAGGTAAAAAAAAAAAACCTGCAGTTTATTAAAACCCTCCCAGAATAATGATAATGCAATGCTGCTTGGCTTTAAGTGGCTTTAGAAATGGATTACAAACAGAAAGGTGCATAAAGCCAAAGAAAAATGTGTATATTTTCATGCACAACGTTTGCACAATAAAACGCAGAAACGATACGCTTGCCTCCACCGTTTTTTTTCGAATCGTTCGCCATCTTACCTACGAAGAGCTGGCTGCTGAGTTGCAGGCGTATGTGCGTGTGCGCTGGAGACTCCAGGAAGCGCAGAGGCAGCTGGTCGACCTGCAGCGATGCCTCCTTGACGTTCCTCTCAGCGCGGACCCAGTGCCACTGCCGGTCGTTTAGCGGCACCGGGGATTTCAGGTTGAGCACGGTGGGCCCGTAGCCCGCGTCGAACGTGAAGGTGACAACCGATGGGGCTGAGGGAGGAAAAACAGGGGGGTACATACAGAAGGTTAGGAACTCGACCGTGGCTGGAGGTGCGAAGAGGTTTACCTAACCGTAAGATTGGTGTGTTTTTTTGAACATCGCATTCATCTAGTCCCTTTCCTGCTGTTATAATCTTCTGAAAAGATGTTCCACTAGATTCTGGAGAGTCACAAGGCTGTTAGTAAAGTCAGGTACTGATGTTTTGGGTTGAGGAGGCCTGGGTTGAAGTCAATTCATTCCAAAGCTGTTTGATGGGGTTGAGATCTTCCACTCTGACCCATGTATCTTCATGGAGTTGGCTTTGTGCACAGAGGCATTGTCATGCTGGAACTGATTTGGGGCTACAGCAGGAGATCTTCTGCTCCAAACCCATGTAAACCATATCTTCATGGAGCTGGCTTTGCGCAAAGAGTCATGCTGGAGCAGGTTTATGTTTCTTAGTTCTAGCTACCAAGACATCTTATAAAAGTTTGGGGGAACACTTCGGGTAAGAACCACATATGGGCTGAAAATGTCAGGTGTCCCAATACTTTGGAAAGCTGACTGCACCCCAGGCCTCCTCACCTTACCTACTAATGCCCTTGTGGCTGCATGAATCTCCACAAAACTCCACAAGCCCACCTCTAAAATCTGGTGGAACATCTTCCCAGAAGAATGAAAACCAAGTGGGGACTAAATATGGAATAGGATGTTCCATAGGACGTCCATGAAGTGTGTTTTTATTGCCTTGTATTGCAAATTGACCTCCAAAAGACAAAACTCTGAAGTGTGGCTCTGATAGCTATCCAATCACTCTTTTTCTAAATGCTTCATTCCGAAGTGTATTATAGGATTTAAAGTGCTGATAAACTAACGCCCGTGTTGATCTCGACTGTGTCGTTCCACTCCGTATAGCTTGGGGTTTTATCGCTTCCTCGACTGAACATCAAGTCGAACCAGACGCCTCATAGACATCCCGAGAGGCGTCATACTGCACTGAACAAACGGATTAAGGAAGGCGAGGACTCACAGCTCAGCTCGATTCTGATGAAGTCTCGTGAGCCGACGTTCTCGACGAAGACTCCCGATGCCGAGCCGGTCTTGAAGTAGAAAGAAACGTCAAAGGACAGCTCCATTTGCGAAGCAGGGAAGAGCAGGTACGAAGCCTCGTCGTAAAAGGACGCCGCGTTCCAAAGAGATTCTGAGGGGAGGGGGAGAACAACGTTTCTTAGAATTTTTCGCGTCTTTGATTCACAGCTGGATCTCATTCGGTGCAGTAGATTTCACGTCTAATACAAAAAAAGAGAAAAAGGATCACCTACTGTCACCAGAGCATCGCAGGGGTCCGACGGTGTAGACCGCTTCAGATCTCGCTCGGTTCGTGTCTCCTATTACTATTCCGCTCACCGGTAAGTCGTCTTTGTAGGACAGGAGCCCCGTATCGTTTTCCCTGCAAGTCAGGAGAGTATCGGGTTAGATGGCGACACAATGTGAGGTCCCGGTTGCTTGCACACTTTGGATTTTTTCGGTTACCAGGAGTCTCGGTCTGCGTCGCAGTTGCAGAAGAAGTTCATGTCGAGACAGTTCTCCTCCAGACTGCAGGCACAGTGCTGAACGCCAGGCAGTAAACCCCCCCAATATGTCCTCCTCTCACCACCGCGCT
This sequence comes from Silurus glanis, assembly GCA_014706435.1. Taxonomy (NCBI): domain Eukaryota; kingdom Metazoa; phylum Chordata; class Actinopteri; order Siluriformes; family Siluridae; genus Silurus; species Silurus glanis. Next base: position 1,836,883 of record JAAIIK010000092.1, read on the forward strand.
CCAACCACCAGGACAATGGGGCACCATCTATACACACAAAAACACACAAAACTACCCTCAGAAATCGCCATGAAGTGTTTAAAATGAGTCAACTGAGAGAATAAAGTCAAGAGAATCTAATTAAGTGACAGAGAAAACTGAGGGAACGGAGTCAGCAGAGTCAACAGAACAAACTGAGTCAAATAAGTGAACAGAGTCAACTATGAGAAGTGGTTTAACTGAGTGAACTGATTTAAATGAAAGAATAGAGTTAACAGAGTGAACTGAGTCATTTGAGGCAACAGAGTCAACTGAGGAAAAAGATTCAACAGAGTGAAATGAGTCAATAGAGTCAACTAAGTCGAATGAGAGAGCCATGTCAACAGAGTGAAGTGAGTCAACATAGAACAGAGTGAACAGATTCACTTGCGGGAACAGAGTCAACTGAGAATATGGTGTCCTCAGATTGAACAGAGTCAACAAAGTGAACTGTGACTTTAGAGTATTACAAAATGTACTGAGGGAACATTAGAACATACTAGAACATAGTCTACTAAATCAACAGTTACCTGACTCAAATAAAAGACCAGAATCAACTGAGTCAAATGAGCACTGTGAACCGAACCAAATGATTTGACTCACTCAAGCCTTCTTCCAGTGATTCCTACACCTGCGAATACTTTACAACTTATACACTTTAATGCTCTGCATCCAAATCTGCTGTAGCCTCTCGTGGACAACGTTTTTTTTTTACGTCACTCCACTTTTCCCTTGTATTTGTGTTGCTGAAGCTCATTACATATACACCCACTTGCTCCGTGAAGCCGAATGACCGTGCATCGATTTTCGAGATTCAAGTTCTTTTTCTCTCTTTCTTGCCTTTCAGTTACAGAGAAACTAGCCAACTGCAGCTCTATAAAATATACGTCATGTGTTCTGGGGCTAAGACCTTCTGCAGATATTAGCCATCTAAGTGTTATGGAGAGATGGGAATTTGCCAAATTAGGAAAAAAAAAAAAAAAATGAAACATGGATAAGAAAGTCGTCATCATCATACGATCGATCTATTTTGACGAACCGGCCGACATGCCCGAGGTTTGATCTTTTATGGGAATGTTTTGGGGCTGATTAGCCTTTTTTGTCTGACAGATGTAAGCAATAGTGCGACACACGCAGCGCAATTTAATTAAAACGCTTCCGCTAAATGCTCTTCTCGACATCTGCGCTGTTCGTTAGCGTGAATCATGAGGCGTGTGTTTCGAGTCGCAGCTGTGTGCTGAGCGGACGAGGATGAGCGCGAGCATGACGACGAGGATTACTCAGTCACTTAGGAGCCAGAAGCAGCTTTCATGAAACAATTTCAGCCATAGTTGAGCAAATGAAGAAGAATTGCTGGGTGGAATAGATCCACTTCGCCCGAATAATACTAATATAGACCTCGTTCTGTTAAGAGAGACGTCGACAAGTCTAAAGACTCTCTCTTATTGGTTGAGTTTGAAAGTAGCCGTGAATCTCAGCGTCAGTAGGCTAATACTAATACTAATGGATACAGTAGTGGAGGTCCATCAGGAGGTCCAGCTAGGTCTTCCCTGCTGGCCTAAACAGTTTTTATAATCATTGACTTAAGTTTGAATATATATTTTTTTATGAATGTGTAATTAATTATTCTCTAATTATTCTTTAAATTTGATCGTTTCTCTCAGGCGCATTGTGACTTGAAGCAGTTGCTTTAACCAGTCAGAATCCTGACTCCGATGCCCTCTAGAAGGCGTCCAATAACGTCAGCATTTTTTCATGTCCTTTTGATTGGATGGTCAATGAGCGCCCTAGTCAGAACTTGCAAACCGCATCTGTAGCAAACTGCACAAGCTCGAATATATTCCGTGTGGATTTAATAGCTGTTTTTCATTCCAAAAGGTCATTTATTCCTCTCAAAATGTTCTGCGCCAATCAAAACAAGTTCAAAATGGAGCACGTGCGCTACCCTGATTGGTGGCTTGCTGTGTGCTTGACCAGTTTTTATCCATTTATAAATAAAAAGGAACGACTGATTTTGTAGTGGAGTAATGTAGTGAAGTTAAAGTCGTCCGAATAGAAATGCTTCAGTAACATACATGAAAAAATGTGAGCCTACGCTTTATACGGATAAAAGTTGTGTACATTCCACGTTTAGTCCAGTTATAAAAACCTCCACTCTTGTGGCTAAAGAAAGTCACGCGCTCCAATACTTTTGTCCGTACACTGGAATGTACAATGGAATACATAAACAAGGCCGCTGAAGTAGGCCACTTTATCCGACTTTACAGCTCTATTTTTTCTTCCCATCCCCCAAAAAATCAGCCACTTTGTTTATTCAGTTCAAATCGTTTCATTTTCTGACCTTAATTTCTTGGCACTAAAGATCAGTCCATCCATCTCAGCCTCTTCCTCTCACCTCAGGCACGGACGGGGGGGGAAGTTGAAATTCTTAGCTGCTAAAACGAGGTCATCTTTGACTGAGATGGAGATCAAAGTGAGTCAGTTCTGGCTCTTGAAGCTACGTCTGCTCACCGACTGCCTGCTGTTGCTGTTCTGAAGCACTCATCCCCAGAGTTTTTTTATATATATATATAATATTTTTTTTTTTTTTTTTTCTCTGTCAAGTGTTTTCGGCTTGCTATAGAAAACCTTTAAGGTTTCCTTTAAACGTAACTTTTACACAACTGAATTATAAAGAAAGTACGGCTGGGGGAAAAAACGCTTTTTTCTACTCGAAATCATGGCCAAAAGTTTGCGGACACCCGACTAGAAGTTCGGTCCCAATCTGCTGTTCTAATAAGCTCCATCCTTCTAGGAAGACGTTCCGCTAGACTTTGGAGTGTTTTTCAGCCATAAAATCAGGTACTGATGTACAGTAGGTGAGGTGAAGAGGTCTGGGGTGCCGTTCTACTTCATCCCAAAGGCGTTTGAGTTTAGAGCTCCGTAGCAGGAGATCTTCCACTCCGACTCATCTATGCATTGGTCATGCTGAAACCGATTCGGTTCTCCTAGTTTAAATAGAAGCAACATCTAGTGTATTTTATCGAGGATAAAAGGAGGCAATTTGGCGTATGGAAAAAAGAATAGCGTGGCGTTCCAGCGTCCACGCCATGCGTCAGACACGATAAAGCCCTTAATTTGTTCGAGGATAACGTTTGCACGCCACGGACACGTGGTAACCAGGCAACAGTGATTGATGCCTATAATAACGTAATACTTTAAAGCTTCATATCCGAACGTATGTAATAAAGTGCAGTAATCGGGACGTGCTGCAAAAAAATCTTCGGCTTAAGCTTCATTAGTGTCAAGTGGAATTTCGTCACTATGTAATTTATGAGGTGTCTGGGACAAAAGCCAGATTAGAAATCAAAGAAAGATGTTCTACAGCTGCCAGAATATTCAGCAGCGGAGGAGCTCCGAGATGTTTTCCGGTTACAGGCGGAATTCCAAAACAAGGGCGTTCTTTGGGCATTGTTCTCGGCGAAATGAAAAAAAAAAAGAATGATATTGGGCAAATTGATGGTAATTTCACCCATGGGGGAAAACGCGAGTATACTTGAAAATGAGAAATTCGGTGTGTTCCGTGTTCGAGCTGTGGTTTTTACTGGTGCAGCAGAAAAAAGTTGTCAGTGTATTTAAAAAAAAGCATCACTGGAAAAAATATTATTGAACAAATCAATTATTATTTTTTCATTAAAGCATTAGAAAGAAATAGAAAGAAAGAAAAACTTCCATCACAATAAAATAAGAACCTTTAAGAATTCGGAGTGAGGAACAGTAAAAAAAAAAAAAAAAAAAACAGGAAAAGAACAGTCTTTTTTAATACATGGCAACATATTGATTACTACAGAGAGAGAGAGAGAGAGACAGAGAGATGAGAGGGACAAAAATAAAAAGGGAGACAAGGAGAGACAGATACGAGAGAGAAAGAGACAGATAAGAACAGAGAGAAAAAAGCGAGAAATGGAAAGATGAGAGAGGGAGACAAAAGGGAGAAATAAGAGAGACAGAGGAAAAAAATGGGATAAAGAGAAAGACAGAAAGGGAGAGATGAGAGAGGGATAAAAAGAAAGAAAGGAAGACACAAAGGGAGACAGAAAGGGACAGAAAAAGAGAGACAGAGGGATAGGAAAGAGAGAGGGATGAAAAGAGAGGGAGACAGAAAGGGAGCGATAAAGAGAAAGAAAGGGGGAAAGAAATGAGAGAGGGAGACGAGGGCAATAAGAGAGAAATGAGAGAGAGGCAGAAAGGCAGAGACAAAAAAAGACAGAGAAATAGGAGAGAGGGAGACAAAAATGGAAACGAAAGAAAACGAGCTGGAAGAATAAAAGAGAGAGACTAAGACAGCAAAAGGAAAAGATGAGGAGAGGAAGAGAAAGAGACAGAGATGAGAGAAGGCCGATAAGGAAAAAAAAAGTAATGGAGAGACGGAGAAAGCATCCTTAACATATTCTTCTCCTTCTTCTTCATGATCACTCGTTTCCTCTATAACCATCACACAACAGGAACCAGGAAGTGACTTCCGCCTGAAAGAAATGAAACGAGCTGCAAAACACAGAAACCTAAAAAATGAAGTGAGATTTTCTACAGACGAGTGTAGTTCTCCTCATCACACAACCCCGGGGCCAAGCTTGTGTAAAAGAGTGATAAATGAAGAGAGAGAGAATGAGAGAGGGAGAGAGAGAGAGGAGGATGGTTTATGTGGTGTCACAGAACAATGCGACTAATTATGTTTTTTTTCAAGCTCAATGATCCAGACGACACACACACAAAAAACAAAACAAAAGTGGGAACGTTCGCTTTTAATGGCAGAATAACAATCTTATTATCTGCCATGACACTACACCTGCCTCTGAGGAAAGCGAGCCTACAGTACAGCTCTTCTTTTTTTTTAAATTTCTTTCTTTCTTTCTTTCTTTTTTTAAATAAATCACAACCGTGTGCATATTTCTGCCACAAAGCAGCCTGGGAGGAAAGTTTTTCAACAGTCGTGTTAAAGTCCTGGGGGAAACGCGTGCAAACTTTGTTTAAAGGACAAGACGGATGAAAGACTGCAAAGAAGAAGAACGAAGGAAGAAAGGAAAAAAAAAACAGCTAGGCTACAGGGTTTGATTAGCATATATCATCATTTGATATACAAGAAGGAGTACTAGAAGGTTTCTAGTTCTGGTCCGTTTTCGAAACACTACCGAGGAAGGATTTGCTGATTTCGGATTTTGATTCGGTAACGTTTTGAACGAAGTACCAGCGATAGTTTAGAAGTTAGAGTGACGTATTTGTACAATAATAGCGGAAAACTGGGGAGAAGTGAGGAAAAGTGCAACCCGATATTTTGTTTTTTGCAGGTCCAAGGGACTCGCAGAAGTGCACACGCTTTGGTAACGACTAATCAGGGGGCTTTTATGATTAGCTGACCATCCGAGGTGAATTTCCCCAAAGCGCCATGAACGCAAAGGTACGCTTTATTGAACAAAAGATTTGGGACACCTGACTTTTTCCAGCCATGTTGTGCTTCTTTCTCAAAAATTTTCTCACACAATTGTATCTTTGGAAATTTTTTTTCCATTCACTCAAACTAGGAGACCCAAACCTGCTTCAGCATGATGATGCCCCTGTGCACAAAGCCATATCCTTAAAGATACATGGGTTAGAGTGGAAGATCTTCTGCTGAAGAGCTCTGAACCCAACATCTTTGAATATGAAAGCACCTGATTTTTAACACCTTTATGGCTGAAGGAGTACAGATCTAAACAAAATCTCATGGAACATCTTTCATTGCACAGCAAATGTGGACTGGGATGTCCAATCTTATGGTCAGATGTCCACCAGCTTTTTTCCATGTAGCATAGTCAGTGTTTTGGCAGCATCACATCTTAACTCTAGTGAACTTATAATATGAACTATAAAAGAGACTGTCATCAAAAAATCATTGTGAACAGGGCGCTTTCTAGCCTTTGTGGCACCATAGGCAAGAGTCCTATCGTCACCCCCATGGCTCTGCCCTGAGACCGTACTAATTATTGACACCCTTGCATTAAAAAAGGTTAAAAACATTTAATAATCATTGCAAAACTGCCTGAATTCAACTATGCAAACAAATACTGTATAATAAACTTCAGCAGAATGAGAGGTTAATAATTAAAAATGGGTGAGGGCGAGGTCAGGGCCCTAGGGGGCGCTCACTGATGCTTTTGCTCAGTCTAGTCTGTGACTCTCCTGATTATTGTCTGTTTTATTTATTTTAGTATATTTTTTTCATCTCACGTATTTATATCGTTTTATTCACTCTGCCAAAACCTGCAATTTGCAGCTGACTCTTGTGTAATTATTATATGACTGGCGGCGGTTTATCCAAGCAACAAACCAAGCTTTGGCCCAAAAAAACAACACCACCGTCTTGTATACAAAAATCACAATCCGAACTCACCCCATGTGTTGAAGAGTCGAGATCTCCTGCACTGATAGGTCAGCGTCTGCTGGCAGTATTCCGACTGCGTGACGAGCGCTCGGAGTTGATCCGGTGAGGCTCCATAGTGGAAGTGCGCTTTGTGGGGTTTCTCCGGGGTCGACCCTTGGACTTGGACCGGCTCGGTGGTGTTGTGGTGGACCACAGTCCATACTTTGTCCTCTGGGGAAAAAATCAATGATGACGAGGAACAAAGACGAGTCGATTTTTATTGCCATCCAAAACACCTACATACAGTGCATTCGGAACGTATTCAGACCCCCTTAAATTTTTTTTTAATTTTGCAAGCCCTCCATGTGATGGGGATCCGATGGGGAGAACTATATATATAGACTGGGATGAGATATCGATTGCTGGCCATTTGAAATATTGAGATGAGATATTGATTGTTGGCCATTTCGCCATTTTTCTGCTTTTACTGGTAGATAATTTTAATCTACAATAAGTATTACACAACCATATAAACCCAGGTTTCTACACTGTATTAAAGGAGGATTCATTTTCTCCTGTGAGTCTACTGAAAGTATTAAAACATCACGTATTTAAAGGACACAGGCCAAATAATGTCCTATGATCCACCCGGGGTTTTTTTTTCCCCCACCCATTGAACATGTTGGAAACATCTCACCTGTCATATTGCAGTAGACCTGAATAGGACCCAGAGGGCCACTCCCATCAGGATCGACAGAGAAGTAGCCCGAGGTGCTTCCTGCAAGCCTGTAGGCCTCGCACGAGGCTTCATAAATTGCTGAATGGGGGACAAAAAAAGAGAGAAAAAAAATAGGTAGATATATTTCAGGTTGACGGTGGAATCTTACATTCGCATTAGATCATTTTGTCACTGAAAGGACGAAAAAAAAGGTCAAGGTTATCAGTGCAAGTCTAGACTTTCTTTGAAAGACAGACATACACAGAAGATGCTTCATCCACTGGTCCAGTAATGAAAACTCACCATGACCTTCAAGAGCCTTTTTGTTCTTTACACGCTTATGTTTCATAACATGAGAATTTTTTCTATGGTTGCCATGACCATGAATAAAACGCACCAATCCAGCTTCTACAGCATCTCCGGCAAATTGGTCCACATAAACGCCATTTACTTACTAAATCTGTACATGTTTAGACTAAAAGTGCATCAACAAATTGGCCATTTCGGAGTTCCTCGAGGTACCTACAGTTGTGGCACGTCGGGCCGCTGTATCCCGTCCCCGCGCAGTCGCAGTAGAAAGCAGACCACGTCTGAGAGCATCGCCCACCGTTTTCGCAGAAATTAGGGAGACATCTGAATGAATAGAAAGAAAGGGAGGAGAGAAGAAAAAAAAAGGCACATCAGACAAACTATTCGTCAAATAAAAAGGCCAAACAAAAAAATGCGACGGTAATGAAGTTATGATGGCGTATCAGGCGGACCGCCTTAAATTCCAACCCGGCTGGTATTTACCTGTGAAACTCAATTTAGGTTTCAATAAAAATATCACGGGGGAGGAAAACGGCGCCCGTGTTTGCCGGGGTATTATTGCCTGACGCAAATTCAAAAAGCCAGTTTGATGAGACTGAACGAAGATGGCAGCGTTCAATTAACTCGGCTTCTTCTCGCTTTTTTTTTTTCTTTCTTTTCCATCACAGCTGGCTTTACTCTGAAGTGCAGATACACAGAATGCCAAGCTGGGTGTTTGAAGGACTTAGAGGCTCGGAACATCTAAAAAAAAAAAACGGTATGTATGCTCATGTATCCTGTTAAAACTGTAGCGTCGAAATCTGTAAATCTATGAGCAAAAGCATTGGAACACCTCCAATCCAGCCATATGTCCTTCACCCAATCGGTTAGGACGACTTTGGATGCTCTGGCATATGATTTTTCCTCTACTTTAGAAGACCCAAACCTGTTCCACCATTACAATGCTGCTGTGCACAAAGCCAGCTCAGTGAAGATATGCTTTCCATGGGTTGAATTTGAAGATCTCCTAAAGAAGAACTATAGAAGAACCTGCTATAAATGTGTCAACCTCAACCCTATTGAACACCTTTGGGATGTATATCAGCACCCCTGTGGTTAGCCGAGCACAAATCTTTAGATTTATCCTCCAAACTCTAGTGGAACATCTTCCAAGAAGGTTCTTATTACTGCAGATGTAGACTAAATGTGGAATTGGATGTCCAGAAAAAGCACATCCTAAACTTTTCTCCATATCGTGTAGTATAGGCAGGATCTTGACTCTAGTGACTCCAATTTTCACTCATGTTCAGATAAAGCCAGATCTGCTTTTCCATTAAGATCTGCTTTCCATGGCTTGGAGTGGAAGATCTCCTACTATAGAGCTCTGACCCTCAACGAAATTTGTACGACTTTGGTATGAATCGAAACACCTCCTCACCTCACCTTCTTGAGCACAAATCTTCACAAAATCTAGTGAACATCTTCGCAGAAAGATTGGAGCTTATTAGAACAAGAAACAGGAACTAAATGTAGAATTCAAAACGGTCAGGTGTCCACAAACCTTCCCCCATATAACGGAAACAAGATCTTGACCTCTGCAATCATCTGAATCGCAATGTATTTACTTCCATTCCCGAAGAAAAAGCTGTTTGACCTGCTGACATTTCATTGTAAACTGTATAATAAAATGAATCTCTTCATACGCTCAGATAGCGCTCAGATGTATGAGCTTCCCCGAGACATTTTGATTAATAGCTCGTTTGGGTGCTAGCTGCTTAAATTTCACAATTACCAGCCTTTTAGTGCAGCATATATTATTACGCACAGGAAGCACAGAAGAGTCCCGCGAGGGCGCTGCTTTATGAAGCTCACGCGGTACGACGCGACACGTTTTCCGAAGCCATTAGCTGCCATAGCGGCGAGTCGACTGCGTGCCAGATAATGTTTCAGGTGATGGTTTAATTACCGCTGTGTTATTTCTAGTCAGGCACAGGATGGAAGGTCTTTGGTGGGCTATAAAATGATCCAGGAGTTGCACACTGGTGATAATATGGAACAGAGGGGCTTTAGAGGGCCGGGTGATGGGGCAGGCAGATGAAATGTTTGTACACAAGGTCGACGGTTTGGAAATGAATTTTTTTTTAATACAGGTTCGAGCTGCAATTTGGACTGATTTTCCTTTCCATCAATGAAGTGTTGATAAAAAAAAAAAAACTACATTCAGTACACAATTGCAATTTATTTTCATTAGATGTGCACAGATTTGGAATGGAAATGCATAATATTGGAATAAAGTACTTGGACGCCTGGCATTTTAAGCCATCCACCAGAGGTTACCACAAAGTAGGATGTACCATGGGAATCGAATGGACATTCGGTGCCACCCAGATGAGGATGGGTTCTGATTCTGGTTTTTAAGTCTGGTTTCTCTCAAGGTTTCTTCCTCATGCTATCTAAGGGAGTTTTTCCTTGCCATCGTTACCAAAGGGGTCACTCATTAGGGATAAATTTAAAATCATAAGAAACCAACATTTGTATTCTTCTATACCCACTTTACCTCTGTAAACCTGCTGTAGTCCATTTTTAAAAGCGTTTCAATGAAATGAATTGAATTTTTCCCGGAAGGACACAAAATCATTCATACCTGACCGCAATTAAACTTTTACCATGTTTTAAGAGCTAAAAAAGACTCTAAACGAATTCCACACAGATCTAAAGAGAAAAAAAATTTAACTCGACCAATATTTTAGATTGTATTTTACATTGTTAAGCAAAAAAACTTGTTGGGTATTTAAATCTAGGGGCCAATCAACGCACTGGCCCCTTTTAGGATGAAACCCGAAATGATGATATAGTCAGCTCTAATTTCGAGGAACAAACTTACACACTATGGACGAGTGTGTTTAAATTGTTTGGACACCTGACCCTCACCTGCTTCCTGTAGTACATCTGAAAAGGCCTTTCAATCATTTTGTAATTTAAGCCACAAGAGCATTATCGTGGCCCTGAAAGTGACGTTATGGTGTGCAATCGACATTCTATGTGGTTAAAGCTCTGGGTTAGTGATCTGAAGGTCAGGGGTTCAAGCCCCGGTGTTGCCAAGCTGCCACTCTTGGGCCCCTGAGTAAGGCTCCTAACCCTCTGTGCTCCAGAGGTGCTGTACCATGGCTGACCCTGCACTTACTGCTTCTGAAGAAGCTGGGATGTGTGAAGAAAAGAATGTTATAATTGTATATTTGACAAATAAATCTATTCTATTCTATATCTGGACCCATGAGTTCCAGTGACCAAAACTTGAAATGCTACAGGATAGACATTTTATACTTTTTTTTAATATTTTGGTTAAATTCATTTTTATTTGCATAGTGCTTTTAACAATGGGCATCGTCTCAAAGCAGCTTCACACAGATAATGCGTCAAAGAATGAATACGAATGAATTTTATAAATGTTATACTATTGTGTGCTTTCGAATATGGTGAAGACCCACATGGCATGCTGATCAGGTGTCCACAAACTTTTGACAATGTAGTGTAAATGTTCTTTATCTACAGACGATCCGCTTGGCGGAATAAGGTTACATGTCGCATATTTTTCGAACATTCAGGAACTGTGTACGTTCGAGTGAATTCAGAAATCTCGGTAGAAACGCGATCCGTTCGGTCACCTGATCCACCCTTTTTTTTGCGGGAAAAAAAAAAAGGGATTAGTTGAAGTGCACTATAAATACATTCGATCCAGCAATTTCACAGAGATGTCTGAAATCCAATTGTGAAGTACCTCCTGTTATTTTCAGGACGGCTAAAAGCAGGAGAGCCAGCATCGCAAAAAGCCACCCGAATCGGATGATGAACAATGGATAGAGTACAATAACAAAGTGTTTTGCTAGTTTTTTTGGGGGGAGTGGGGGGAGTAAAACCTGCTGGAAGGAGTCCGTATTGCACACTCTGATATCGGGCGGAAAATCCGGTGAGCCAAGCGAGCAGACGGCCGAGGAGGAACGTTAAGAGCGAGTTAAGCAAGTGTCTTCCAGAACTGCAGACACAGCTCCTAGGTAAAGTGCCAAAAACCAAAAAAACCTAACCAAAGCCTCTATTACAAGTCCTGCCGGCCCCATTATAACATGAGGCCAGTGGATTTTCTGCCAACATGCAATTGGGTCAACAAAACATCGACACCTTATTGGACACTAGAGCTGAATTAACATGCGTTTCACCTGAAAATTGACTGAACACCATCAACCTGGTAATGAGCGTGCAAGCACAGATAATTACGCTCCCACTCGTAGAAGTGTTTGCTTATGTTTAGCGATTCCTGTGTGGCTGTAACCCAATACCCCACACCTACGGGTTGAGAGGACATGTAAATGCAGGGGAAGGAAAGGAAAGAAATGAATGGCGGCGGGAATTCCTCACGGCTTTGAGCGATGGTGGTTCGGAGAAGGGCACGAAACTGTTGCTTTAGGCTCCCTCATTTCCTGGCCGTGTTCGTACCTAATTTAATTAGATAATTATGTTACTTCCTCTCTATAACTGCCTGTAATGTCTGCTAATGGATATTAGGATGAGTAAGCGTTGCTATTTCAGGATTAATCATGTGGTTTCCCCCTGTGGAGCACCAAATCAAAGGGAGGACTATAAGAAACGAAAATCCAACCGTTTCTATTGGAACCATGGACGTACTGTGTATATATATATATATATATATTATACTGCAATCCCACAAATGTTCTAATCTGTTTACGAGGGCATTCATAGATTATCTATATTAGGCTTCATTTTTCAAATATTTGAATAAGAATACTGGATTATTATTATTATTATTATTACAGGGACTCCATTTAACAAGGAAGCAATTAATGCAATTGAATTCACTTTAGGTTTCTTTGTATAACGATTATTAAAAAATGACATTTTTTGTCAAGCTGCTTTGAGACAGATAGATATTCGATATATGCAGTAATACTTTGGCACGCAGGACCAAACATGTAGGTGGCATTTTTAACCACTTGTTTTAGGCTTAAATTGTACAGAAAGCACAAAAGGCACTGTTCACAAGCTGACATGAGACTCTTGTAAAAAAACAAAAAAAACAAAAAAAAAGGCCATTGTATAATGAGTCCATTGTAATGCAAAATAAAAATTGAATCCGTTTTACCGCGAGACAAGCACTCACCGAGGTATTACTGTACATGGTTTAATGTGTATTTTTATCCCTATGGAGCAAACCAGAGTTGATGATGGCAAGGAAAACCACCATGAGAGGTCATGGAGAAGAAATCTTCAGAAGATTTGGAATCACCCTGGTCTCCGATGTTCAGCTCGTTGCTACGGTTAAGAACGTTTCCCGGTTTATTATTAGCAACAAAAAAAAAGGTAAATGATGGTAAACACACAAACTCCTATAAAATGGGGATTATTTTCCTGTAACATCATACAATATATGAACAATCTTATTTGGATACCAAATGTGGTTTCCAGCCATTTGAGGTTTACATTTATGGTTTGTAGCAGACGCATAATCCAAAACGATTTACAGTTATCTCAGTTAAACAGCTGAGCAATTGGGGGTTATGGGCCTTGTTTAAAAGCCCAACAACTTGGTGGGACTGGGATTTGAACCCGATCAGAAGTCCAACATCTTAGCCACTGAGCTACCCCTACCCCCTAGGTTCTTCCTCAAACTGTTAAACAAAATTAGACGCACATAATTGTACCGGATGTCTTTGGATGTGGTAGCGTACCATTTTCCAAACTTGTTCTAGCATGACAAAGCGCAAAGCCAGCTGCATAAAGATATGCTTTACTGTACATGGGTTGGAGTGGAAGATCTCCTGCTCAAAAGCTCTGACCTCAACCCTATTGAAAACCTTTTGGATGGATTTTACACGCTGAGTGCACTCCAGGCCTCCTCAACTCCCCTACATCAGAAAAGGCTGAATGGGCACGTCCACAAGGACACGCCGAAATCTAGTAGAACACCTTCCCAGAAGCATAGAGGTTATTATGAGAGCAAATGGGGACTCAGTGTGGAATAAGATGTTCAAGAAAGCATCACTGTTTGGGTCAGGTGATTGTCTGTGATTTACGGATCATATGTACATCCAGCTTAATGTAAAAAAGCAAGTCGTTTGGGCTCCAGGCTGCTTCAGATAAATGAAATGTCCTCCTAATCTCTAGCACTTGATGATATTGGGAAAGCCTGGCCAGGAAAGCAATAGGTCATGTGCCTCCCAATGCACTAATGGCTACTTGGGTTGTCCCCTTGTTTACACTGAGCTCATCCTTTCGAGCGACTGCCAAGAGGATTCTGGGAATACATCAAAGTTGCCCAGTCATGCAAAGGAAAACAAACCGCACCGTAGACCCCCACAAATAACAGAACAAAAACGTCTTACTCAGTGATAACACATTTAGAACGGACTCGACATCCTGACTTGTCTACACAGAGCTTTTTTTTTTTCACCGCAAGATTAGTCGCTTTTGGCACTCGGGCAAAAGCTACACAGGCTAAAGCCGCTCACAAAAGACAGCACCGAAGAGAGAAACGGCCCCCGTCTAACAGTTTGCAGCACTTCTGCCTTCTGGCAAGCTCTCAAGCTGGCACGGAAACTCCCCGAGACGGTCACCCGGTGCACCGTGACAGCTGGTCATGAATGATTTAGAAGCGCCGTTGATGGAGGGGTTTCATCGTGTTCGCACGAGTTCACTATTAATAAAAAGTACTCTCGGTGGACGAGGCGGCGGGGCCATGCCTCCGCCTCGAGATATCAATGCATCAGGGAGAGTTCCCAGGGAATATGCTAATCCGCTTTGCGTGGCGACTTAATGTCCAATGTCCAAATGTCCGAATGTCCAAACCGAGGACTCGTGTGCTTCATCCTAACTATAGTTAGCGAAGGATAATTAGCATGTCTTCCAATCGATTTACATAACATGAGACATGCTGCCATGAAACAGATGGCGATACTAATTGTAAACTGTTTTTTTTTTTTTTTTTTTTTTTGTCCAGGAAGTATACAGTTTGTGTGTTTTCAAAATATGCCTAGCTAGCAAACTGCTTTCTAATGTATTGCAAATTAATTATGATAACCATCTGTTTTAAGCATTTTCCAGCAGGAATTGAGTGAAATATCATTTAGCTCCTTGTTTCATTATGTTTTATTGCTATGATTATACCATAGTTATTTCTGGTAGAATGTTCATATGTAGTACTGTATATCCTCCTATTCTATGGAGAAACGTTTGTGGACATCCCAATCCACATTTAGTCCCAATTTGCTGTATAAAGTTCACTCATCTCTGAAGATGTTCCAGCAGATTTTAAGGAGATTTGTGAATAATTCAGTCACTGGGGTGTTAGTAAATTCGGGTACTCGTGTAGATAAGTTGCTGTCAGCGTTCACATTGATCATGTTCAATAGGGTTAAGGTCAGAGCTCTATGGCAGAAGATCTTCCTCTCCAATACATATCTTCATGGAGCCTGGCCATGGTTTTGAACGTGGTCCTGGCCATGGTCCTGACCGTGTTCTTTGCCTTGGTCCTGGCCGTGGTCCTGACCGCGGTCTTGGCCGTGGTCCTGAACCGTGCTCTTGGAGTTGGTCATGGCTGTGGTCTTGAACATGGTCCTGGCCGTGGTCTTGGCTATGGTCTTGCCTGTGGTCTTGAATGCGGTTCTGGCCGTGGTCTTACACCTAATTTTGACTGTAGTCTTGGCCGTAGACTGTATGTTCAGCTTTTTTTGTACATTTTGGAAATATTTAATGCCTTAGTTGTTTTTAACACTTTTTGGTTTAAAACTCTGCATCAGGTGCTTTTGCCTCCATTATGTGGCACTGGTTGGAAAAATAGAAAAAAATATGCAGTATATACACTATAGGTAGAAGCAATTAAATTTAAAGCGTTTACATTTTCGGAGGCAATTTAAAGAGTATATTATATGAAACCAGGTCATACTGAAATACAATTCGAGCCAAATTAAATGCAAAAACATGCATCTCCAAAAGCTTGGTTAATTAAGAAGAACAAATAAACAAAAAATCACGTCCTTGCTCGTTTTGTTTCCTTCACTCAGGATCTGTAGACTGCCGTACACTCTGCCATCCAGCAGCGGGTTGATTGAGGCCCCCTCACTCGAGCAACCGGTAATGAGAGAGACAGGAGGACGTAGCGCTGAGCTCGTTAGAAGAGCCACTAACCTGAGCTGCATTACAAAACGAACATCTTCCAGTTTATAAATAGGCCTCGGATAGTTCGCGCTGGCTCCGCCGCCACTGCTGGAGGCCTGAGCGCCAAACGAGCTGTTTGTTATGAAAGTTATGAAAGCCATGTTTTCCGTTTTGTATTGTGTAACAAGAACAAAAAACGATGTTTCTCTCGCAAGGGCAGACACGCAACAATGGTAATAAGCCACAATGTGTTTTCCAACAGGAAGTCACACTCAATTACCTCCTGTTAGAAGTTATATCATCTAGTGGAGGCTATGTTCTGTACAATATTTGCTCCATTTGCTCTTTTATACTTTATATGTACGAACCTGAACATAAAATTCATATGTGCTTTTTTTTACACATTTAGTCCCCGTTTGCTCTTATAATATCCTTCACTCTTCTGGGAAGATGTTTGACTAGATTTTTGAGAGTTTCTTGTGGAGATTTGGGCTCATTCACCCACAAGGGTGTTCAGAAGGGCGCTCTATTTGCAAATTTTTCTTTGCTGCTGCCACATAGAAATATTCCCACTGTGGGACGAATAAAGGTAGAACTTATAAAGTCAGGTACTGATGTAGATGAGGTGAGGAGGCCTGGGGTGCAGTCAGCTTTCCAATTCTTCCTAGTAGGGTTAAATTCAGAGCTCTGTAGCAGAAGATCTACCACTCCAACCCACCGAGACCATATCTTTTGAGTCATAGCTCAAGTTAAGGGACAAATCCATGCTCCTGTGCGTTTTGGAAAGAACTACAAATGGATCAAAAAAATAAAGCGACACATAATATTTATCTGTATATTGTATGTTAATGTGTCAAATGATTGCCTGGTTGAAATGTATCCAGGGGACCTAATGTTGCTCTTGTCCTTTAGAAAATTATAGTTTTGCAAAGAATACACCACAAGGACAACAAGGAAATGGTAAATAAAAAGCTCAAGAAACCCAAGAACCCAAGTAAAAGCCCAAGTAAATGAAGTGCTAGCCCAGTGGATAAAAAAGTGGCCTTTGGATTCAGGGTTTCTACAGGTTTTACAAAGTCAAATTTAAGACCTTTTTAAGACCATTAGGAATGAAATTTAAGGACCTATATCACAACATCAAAAATACACAAACAGATACGTTGTCAGCAGTGTTGGGCAGTAACGCGTTACTGTAATGCAGTTACTTTTGACAGTAACTAATACTGTAACGCGTTACTTTTAAAAAAAAAAAAGTAACTCCGTTACCGTTAGCGTATGGTGCGTTGTCCGTTACTTTTTTAAATGAATGAATTTGGGCTGAAGTGTAGACTACAGTCTGACCTGTTTACAGCAGGACGCATTGTAGGATTGGTGGATGAACCACTGTAAACACGAAGAAGACACTGTGGGCGTGTTTCCGTTTATTCAGGTCTGTGCGGCAGGAACGGCGAGTCGAGGCGAGAGCAAGACGAGTTTCTCAAAGTGGAAATATGCTCATTATTTCACTTTAGTTGAGCATAAAGACAAAAACTTTTTAGTCAAATGTAAGCTGTGTCTTTCTGGTTCGAAGGTCGTATCTACTGCGATAGCAGCAACTCCAATCTGTCGAAGCTCCTCCAGAAACTCCATGCTAGAAGCTAGAAGCTAGAAGCTAACCCGGTGTTCTGTTCTACATTGTTGATCGTTTTCATACTTAAGCTGTGAAAGGAACATGTTTAAGAGCTCAACACAACAGCTTTTATGATGCAGAAGCCACTTTAGTTTTTGATTGTGAATATATTATTCAGCTTGTTTTGTTATTTATTTCAGAAATCCTTGTGATATATTCAGTTTGTGCAGGTCTGACTTCAATAAAATAGTGTTTAAAAATTACTTTGTGTTTAAGTCAGTTTTGTGTTTGTATAGACCATAACGCATAAAAGGGCATTAATGGGAACATTAAAGAACGTTCTTTAAAAAAGTAACTAAAAAGTTAATTTTAACAGTAACGCATTACTTTTTGGTGTAAGTAATCAACAAAGTAATTGAGTTTTTGAATGAAGTAACGAGTAACTGTAACTAGTTACTATTTCTTAGTAACACAACACTAATTGTCAGCGAATGGCCTTAACCGAGCCTTGAAGTGTTTTTTTTTTAAGCCAAGAATCGCAAAACTTGCACTTTCCCATAGCTAAAAATCCATTTTACTAAAATCCGTTTTACCTTTGTGGTACAATGCCAGAGAATTGTGCCAATAACATAAACTTAACTGCTACCAGTATAACAAGAAATCATTGTAAATTGTCCAGATAAAGGCGTCATAAACGTATAGTGTGAGCCGTTTTTTGCGCATGATCATTGAAGGCAGCAGGAAGTTCTCCGGCGATATCCTTTTTTGTACTTTTTGTATTATTATATTTTTTTTTTTTAAACAAACAGTGTCAAGCCAGGAGCTCTAAGAAGGTCGGTGTGGCTGCAGACTTTCATTTAAAACAAATAAATCCAAAACCTAATAGTCAATTTAAGATCAAGATAGACTCATTAAGCAGGTGAACCCATGTGTGACTTGTTTGTCTGGAATGGAAACCCGCAGCATATCGGCCCTTTGCGGATAACAACCAAAGACCTCTGGCTTAACCTTACCAAAATGCTGTGTCATGACCTGATGAGGGCCGTCCATGTGCGAGATCCTGGGTATTTATCCAGAGAAATGATCTAAAATATCTCCTCGGAAGGCTGATCAGATGCTGGAGGAAACGTCTGGTGGATGGAGGTTATCAGGGGTAAGTTATATACAGGGTTTATATACGGAAGCTTTTTTTTTGTAATCCTGGCGTTTTTTTTTTTACTTTCTTATTTTTTATTCAGTCATATATTTCCAGATGTTCTGTAATTTATAAATACTGATATTTAGGGGAAAAATACATATTTATATACATACACCCAAGTTGCCATGTTTATCGCAAAGCATCGGTAAAAACGTTTTATTTTTGTATGTAATTATTAGTAGATGCGCTACATCTCTATTACCGTAATTTCCGGACTATTAAGCGCACCCAAATATAAGCCGCATCTACTGAATTGTACAAAGATTTTTATTTTGAACATAAATAAGCCGCACCTGTCTATAAGCCTACGTTGAAACTAATGAACTTTACACAGGCTTTAACGAAAGACAGTGTCTGTTACACGGCTTGTATCTAAACAGCAGCCTACCAAGAAAGTCATTGTTCACTGTCTTCCTCCTTCCTTTCACAACAATTTCTCTCGTGAGTTTTTCTTTTGGCATCGTCGTGCGTTTAAAAATCACCATCGGTGAAGCTTTTCTCCCGATGCCGTGCAGCTCAGAACACAGGTGAAGTGCGTTTTTTCATGCCCGGTTGTTTTCAGCGTGACGAATGATTCGTATTTCCTGTTGACAGTCCGAGTGAGCGGCAGGTCAAACGTCAGAGGAACCTCATCCAATATTTATGATGTGGTGCGGCCCGATTCAGTGGGAGCGCATCTGATTTAATATAAAGAGTTTCATTGGTTCACCTGAAACCGTTCGGTAATTTCATTGGTCTAATGTTTTGGGGCTCAGTTTTTTGGCTTGAAGTTTGTGAAACCGGGAAAAACCCGGAAAAATCCATAAATTAGCCGCTTCGTTGTTTAAGCCGCGGGGTTCAAAGAGTGGGGAAAAAAGTAGCGGCTTATAGTCCGGAAAATACGGTAATTAGAAAGTGTCCAATAATTTTTTACCAATATTTAATATGTAGATCGATTTCTCCTCGATAAACTGTTTCTGAATATGACGTATCGCAACACTACGGAGACCGAGGCGCGTCCTGAGAGTCACATAGAATACGGATTAACATGGCAGAGGTAGAGCTGTAACTTCCTGCAGACACAACAGGAAAAGAACCTCTGGTCTGGTCTTTTTCTTTTCCTTTTTTTGCACCACGAAGGCCTGTTTGTGAAAGGGGCGTGAGAAGTCGGAAGGCAATTAAGTAAATTGATGATTTTCTGTCTGTCTGAAACCGAAGAACTCGAACGATCTGTACCATATGAAACTGCAGAGCGTCATATTTCTCCCATCGAATCACATTTTGTTGAATTGTTGAATTGAATAGAAATCTGATCACACTGCATCGTAAAAGGGGGGTGAATCGTATGTATCTTCATATGTATCTTTAATGTATCGTATCGTCGGCTAGGCATCGAGATCCGAATCACATCGGCCTCAGTTATGGAAATTCACATCCTTAGTACAATTCAAAACAAAAATTTAACCAGATATGCCTGGAAAAGTCCCGTGTCCCAAATCCATTCCTCTGTACAGTGCATACGCACATACAAACAACGCAAGAAATATGATGGGAACAATAATAGCATGTAAACGTGTACCTGTCCTGAATGCCACAGATGTCGAACTCTATTTGATTCCAGCTTCCCAGAATGCCTTGCTGGATGTGCATAAGGTCCATGGGTTGGTTGTTGATGAGGATGAGGCGCATGCAGCCCTGGAAGGCCATTACAGTGTTCATACAAGCAGAGCCATTTTGAGACGCCGGACAACCTGAGAGAGAGAGAGAGAAGAAAAAGAGAAAAAGGCAATTCCGTCAGAAACCCTGTGTGCATTACGGTAGTAATTACAGTCAAGAATTGAGGGAGTGAAGTAAAAAAAACAAGCACTGTTTTTCTTTTTTTTTTTCGTTTCTGCTTCATGATTGTACGACTCTTCGCTTCAGGCCATCAGGTGCTTCTATTTATTTAGGGTTTTTTTCCCTTCTTTTTCCCTTTGGTCACGTCTTCACTTCTATAAATATGCATCTGGCACCATTTGTATCTTCTCACACTGATCTGATGCTGGTTTGAGACACACCCCACTTCATAACACTGACGTGCGACCATCCAGATATGGATATTGCCAGATCAGGAGCAAAGTCTGGGAGGAATCGCAGGCTGATGGAAGGAATGAAGAAACAGAGCAGAGGTGATGGGATCATTACAATCTATTTGGCAGATGTATCTAAAAGTCTTGGGCTTTTCCACAACCACGGATATATACGATAGAAACAAACGTGTATATATATATTTCTCAAACTTCCAAGGAGGATAAAACTCAAATTTGTTTGTGTGAATAAGAAAACACTTCTTTGTGTGCTAAAAGCCAGGAGACAGGGTTGCCAGGTATAAGTCCAACAATTCCCATCTCGCTTACATCTACGTTATAATACAAGGGGACTGTAATACATCATACCGCAGAAATGCTCTTGTACATCATAGCTGTATTACTCCTTCCCCTTTGTGTATTATGTTTATAGGAACTGGATTATCTTATTTTTAACAAGCAAAAAAACATGTTTTCCCTGCTGGCATGACCCTGGCAACCCTGCTTGTTGGACGACCGAGTTCATTAAGATGCTATGAATCCGATGACGGAGCACTATTTGTTTTAACGAGGTCCAGGATTTATTCTTAACATATCACATCCAGTCCGATTTGCCCTTAGAATAACTCTTCTCCACTCTTCTAAGATGTTCTACTAGATTTTGGAGTGTGCTTTCGGAGATTTGTGGTCATTCCTCCAGAAGGTCACGTACTGATGTGGGTGAGGTGAGGAAGCCCGGGGTGAAGTAGGCGTTCCAATTCGTCCCTCGATTGGGTTGAGGTCGGAGCTCTATAGCAGGAGATCTTCCATTCCAATGCATGTGAGATGTATGTTCATGGACGTCGCTTGGTGCACAGGGACGTTGCCATATGTGGAACAGGTTTGGCCCTCTGGTTCAAGAAGGGAAAATGTAATGCAAGGGAATCCGTTATGATTCTGAGCATCCAACTTGGTAGGCAGGTGTATGAATCCTACTGCCCACACAGACAGTGTAGTATAGGATATTTTTACTTCTAGCTAGGCAGAATCTCTGCTCAACATCTCTACCCTTTCAAAAAAAAGCAATACCAAAGTACGGAGAAGACAAGCCTTAAAGGTTAGGCCTGCATAGATCTGCTACATAATCACTCTTCGATCACTCTTACTCCCCTGCAACACCGTGATTCCAAACATCTCTATGTTTGTTTAACAGAACAAGCCTTTATTTGGCTTCCTGTCACGTCTCAGGCACTCATGCTGACACCTAAATTCTCTCCGCATGGTCCGGCTCTCCAGTATGTGCCTGAGCTCCTGATGCTTAACACCTCAAAATATAACCTTCGCTCTTCTCAGTCTGCTCCTCAGATTTGTTCACTCTCCGCAGGTGACACGGCTTTTTTCTTCTGATGCCCCCTAAACTATAGACCGGTTTAGGCTGTTCAGGTTCAATGCATCCCACCTCCAAAGCTCTAGTGTTGGCAAAAGTATTGGGACACCCACATTTTCCACCCCATATGTGGTTCTTTCCCCAAAAGTATTACCAAAAAATCGTGGTTTCTTCTAACGTTTCTGACACAACACACTAAGGCCATGTCTGTATCCATTCGAGTGCCTATTTCCTCGTTGATGTTCTCCGGCTTTTTTCCCAACCTCCCAAGGTGGAGAAAACTCCAATTTGTTTGCATGAATAAGAAAATATTTTTTTTTTGAAAATGGTGTTTTTCACACAATGAAGACCTGAAGCAAGCCGGGAGGTAGGGTTGCCAGATCTTAGCTAAAAAGTTCCTACGATATAATACAAGGGCATTGTAATACATCATGCCTTGTACAGCACCTCGTACCTGTTTTACACTTTTTTCTTTGTGTGCTCTGTTCATAGGGATTGGATTTTTTTTTTTTTGTAACTAGCAAAAAATGTGTAATAAAGGTACCCAATTTTTTTTTTTTTACAACCAAATGTGGTTCTTTCCTCAAAAGCATTACCACAAATCATGGGTTCTTCACCTCATTTGTGGATGACCACAAATCTCCACAAGAACAGTCCAAAAAAGTCGGGTGGAGCATCTTCCCAAAAGAGTGGAGGTTCTTATGTGGAACATTATGTATGAATCTTATAGTAAGGCGTCCAAAAACTTTTAGAAGTCTACTTTAATTATCCACGAAAGCTAAAACAGTATGAATAAGCATATATATACATATAGTCCATAAAAAAAAGCTACACTTGAGACAAAAACTTTTGCCCTATAATCACATGACCCTGACAAAGAACAGTTATTCCCTTAAGTCAGAACAAGCTCCATCTAAGCGATGTCAAAGGACACACTTTCAAGGACAGTACGTTCACGTTATAATTGTATTTTCTATTTTTTTGTACAACAAAGACAGTTCGAAAGGGGGAACAAAGTAGGTCATGTGTGTCGAACTGAAATGATCCGGCGTCTCGACGCGGCGGTCTCGCACCTATCGGTCTTCCGCGACTCCGCGGGTGTGAATCGCACCTACGGGTGTATAACCGCCAATGCACTTTCTCACCATCAGGAGGACCGATATAGATCATAGAAGTCCACTCTGCGTGTGCACCACACGAGGAACATGCATTTGTACCACTCGGCGTCAGATGTTTCAAATAGCAGGAGTTTCTCGTACTTCGTTTCCGCTCGTGTTGCGTATCAGTAAAGCCGACCTGATAATCCACAACAATAATCCCTGGTATGAAGCAGCGATAGGATTCTATCCAAGAACACAGATAAGCAAAGACATGTTTTGTCATAACATCTAAATTTAAAAAAAAGGCTTATCCGCTATGCATTTTTGCATCATCCATAACTGATCACTGCACTACTGTATATTCCACCCAAATCTATTCTGTGTATCATACAGCATTCATACTCAGTGCGTAACTACATCATTTCATTTGAGTGTCATCGCCACACATCTATGCACTATATTACTATATACATATATTATTACCTACTGCACCTTCTGTACATTATTCAGCCTCATCCCTGTATATATGGACCCTTATTTATCACACGGCTGTTTATTATTGTAAATAGGGCACTCCTGCACTTCTGGTTAGATGCTAACTGCATTTCATCGGCTCTGTACATGTATCTTGCACAATCACAATAAAGTCGAATCGAATCTAATAGAATCCACTCATATATATAAATATACAGATGGTCCCAGAGGTACGATGGTTTGTTTGTTCGTCATCTTATGACTACGATAGCGATACGACAAAATTGTAAAAATAGCGTACGATGTACGATATGTTGCGTATAAATCAGCATGAAGCAGCAAAGACTGTCACGTGCATAGTACCGTCTTCGACTTACGATATATTTGACTTACGATGGGGTCGTTGTAACGTATCTTCATCGTAAGTAGAGGACTATCTGTGTGTGTGTGTGTGTGTGTGTGTGTGTGTGTGTGTGTGTGTGTGTGTGTGTGTATATAAGAAATGCAGTTTTTTTTTTTTATTAATATTTGTAAACATCAAAAGTTGACATTCAAAAAATACAATTTGGTCGCATTCACGAGTCGGACTTTTTAAAGAAAAGCCGGACATCGTGAGAAAAGGTCGACCCAAACAGTTCAAAAGAGTTGTTGAGCTTTTTTCTTTTTTGTTTTCTTTGTCGTGGAAAACCTTTGCGTGAAAAACACACAATTTGCCTTTGTTTCAAATCCCCAGGAAAAAAATGCACTTGTCGAGGTTCATATGCAGTCGTGGCTCCAGTGAAAGGAGACTTTATGTTGAATTGTGTTCATTGAGTTTCCTGCTGTAGTAATAAAATTAATTCTCACTGTATGAGATTTCTGTGTTCTACTACATTTCTCTAGAATATTGATGGTTTCTAGAGCCGTGGCCTCGTAATGAATCTATTAAGAGGCGGATTGATTTAGACACCACTGAAGGCCTGGGTGTGAAATGCACAGCTTAACACTTTTAATAATTAGACAATGGACTGAAATAATGCATTCTACTTCAAATTTTTTCTTTATGCCCTTTTTATTTATTTTTTTTATTCCCATTAACGAATAAATTCAATTTCAGGTCCTTGGCAATATATTACTCATCAATAATCCTATTAAGTAAACACTAAAAGCATTTATTTTACACTCCAGTAACATAATATTGGGCAAAAAAACAAAAAAAAAAAACAATGTCTTCTTTAAAGAGCACCTTCATTAATTCATGCTCTAGGCCTGAAAGTAATTACGGCCCGAAAAAACGCGAGCTGAGAAGAACCGCTTGAATAAATGGTGCTATTTTGTGTCGGCTTTTTCTTCTCTTTTTTTTTTGCTTCTAACATCTGACATTTCCATCGACTTTAAGTGATCAGCCTCCAGGGGTCCCACTTAATACTCCCAACCCTGTGGGGAATGTCTGCTTATCTTGCGCTTATGCTTTGGTGTTTTAGATTCAAGGAAAGTCTATATTAATGGAGATGTGTGTGATATTACAGCTCAGCTGGGAGATGCTGCTTGAGGTTTATTTATTTATTTTTTTTAAGTATGTCAAGTCGACATAGAAATCTGCACGGTCAGGAGGGTGATGGATACGACGTGCATCCGAGTTCATTTTGAGTGTAATAAACTGTTTATAAGTAGTGATCCTTTGTTAGAAATGAATGGAGCTTCTTAAAACTAATACTAATATTAAAAAGGGCCAAATGTCGAACTTTGGGGATCCACAGCGACGTGCAATGATCTCATTTATACAGCTGAGCAGTCACGGGTGAGGGGGCCTTTCTCAAGGGCCCAGCTTGGCGGTACTGGGATTTGAACTCATGCCATTCTGATCAGAAGTCCAACATCTCAATTATTGATCTATTACTTTCCTGACCATGATCAGATTTTTCATGTCTTTATTGAGAACAACCATAAAAACCTGAGAAAAAGATGTGAACCCTTGAGTTTTCATGGAGCTGACTTTGTGCTCAGAGGTATGGTCATAGGGGGGTGTTGGTTAAGTGGCTTAGTGGTTAAGGCATTGGACTTTGTATCTGAAGGTCATGAGTTCAAATCCCACCCACACCAAGCTGCCCCTCCTGGGTCCCCTGAGCAAGGCCCCTTAACCCCATGGCTTGTTCGGTTGTATAAATAAAATGCTAGTCGCTTTGCATAAGAGCATCTGCTAAATGCCGTACATGTGAATTTCGCAGTTTTCGGGGTCACCTAGTTCAAGCGAAACTTTCATGCGGCCACATCCGAAGACGTCCAATACAATCGTGCGCCTTCGACTTTATAGGTACAGTTTGTGGAAGAACCACATGTAAACACATCAGAGAGGAGAATTAGCATCCCTATGTTTTCAACTCGTATGTTCGAGCTTTTTCAGATTCTGCCTTTCAGAAAAGAATTTCATAAAATCCAAACCTCTGAGAAATCCACCGGCATTTCGCTCGATATACGATAAGAACGATGTTTTATGAAATACAGATAAAAAAAAATAAAGCAGTATTACAATCTTATCTGATTTACACCGAAAAGTATTCTCGAAAAGGGTTCAACGACGATGACGATAATGATGATGTCGTCTTGTGGCGCTCGCTATCGAATTCTTTATGGCTCTGTTGACCTTTCTCTCAATCCCCCTCCTCCTCCTCCTCCTCCTTTTTTTCCTCCTTTCTTTCTTTCATTTTTTTTTTTGTTCAAGAGAAACACTGCAGTTGTGATATTTAATGCCCTCGCTGTATCGCATCGGCGCTGCGTCTGTCTCTGCCGCAGTCGCGTCGTCTCGCACGCACGCTGCAGGATTTTGGGTCGTATCTCCGTCCCTGCGCTTTACTGCGAAACGGGTCATATATTTACGACGATCTCCGTTAATATTGGCACCCTCGGCTGTGGAAATCGTCTGTACTGATATTCTCAAAGATACTCTGCTTCTGAAAGGAACATTTTCATTGCATTGTTTTTTTGTTTTTTTTAATATAGTCATTTCCTCTTTTGTGAAGCTCAGAAACCTATTGTTGTAGATCACAGCTGTATTTTTTTTGGTCTTGGACCAATTTCTTGAAATTTGGAGTACGTGTTACCTCGTATTTATTCCCCTTTGAAAACAATTTTTTTTCTGTTCCTAGTCACCCAGAGGAACAGGAAGGAAGGAAGTTCAATGGTTAAAGCTCTGAGTTAATGATCAGAAGCTGGACCCGCTGGGCCCTTAATCGAGGCCCTTAATCATTCTCGCTCCAAGGGTGCTCAAAAGTTTGTGGACACACAGTATTAGATTGCTACGTGCTTCTTTTTGAACTTCCCATTCCATATTTAGTCCCCATTTGCTCTTATAAAAAGCTCCGCTCTCCTGGGAAGATGTTCCATAGGATGTTTTTGGAGGTTTGTGCTCATTCATTAAGTAATTTCAGCTTAGATTCAGATACCGAAATAGGTGAGGAGATCTATAGCAGGAGATCTTCTACAAAAACCCATATCTTCATGGAGCTGGCTTTGTGGACAGGTGCATTGTCATGCTGGAACAGGTTTTGGGTCTTGTAATTTAAAAGAAGGAAAAATTTCACGTGCTCCTCAGACTTTGTGGGAACAGTTTGGGAAAGAACCGTACCTGGTTGGAGAAGTCACGTTTGGCCAACGAGAGTTCTTTAGGAAGTGTCAAATATTGAGTGGAAGTATCGTCTAATATCTGAACAATGTTTATTTCATCTTTGTTTTTTTTTTGTTTTTGTTTTGTTCTTACCACCAAAGTAGTAACTGTCTCTTGGTTCGAGGTAGTCCTCCAGCTGGATGGTGGAAGCTGGCTCATTATCCAGCGTCATGATGATCTGCAGACCTCTGCTGCTGAGGCTCACCGAGTGCCACAGACCATCGTTCACCCGTTGACCTGCAAAGACGGTAGAACGGTTACACAACTCACGGTCACAGTTCGCCCGAACGCCGACGAGGAAAAGGAGAAAGTGAGTTTTTTTTTTAACTGTTAGAAGTGTAAAGTGCATCAGATTAAATAATAATAACAATAATAATAATAATGAAAACGATTATGATGCTACTACTATTACATAATAATAATAATACTACTGATGAAGATACGATGGTGATGATGGTGAGGATGATTATGATGTTAATACTCCTAATATTGAGGATGATGATGATGGCGCTGATGATACTACTATTACAACTGGTGGTGGTGATGATGCATATCCTGCTACTACTACTACTAATGATGATGGTGGAGGTGAAGATGATGATGGAAATACTGCAACTACTAATGATGATGGTGGTGGTGATGATAAATATAATGATTTTTTTAATTAAAATTAAATATTATTTAAATTAAATAGTTTTACTATAATTATTATTAATTACTAATAATGATGAAAATGATAATAATAATAATAATAATTATTATTATTATTATTATTATCATACTTATTATTATTATTATTATAAGTATGATAATAAAAATAATAATAATAATAATACAGATGATACACTGGTTTTACAGCACTGCAACCGAACACACAAACAAACCCCTCCCCCCCCCACATACCACCCCCCAAAAAAAAAAACCTTTGCTCAATTTGATTTAATTAAGTCCAGCCATTACACATGAAGGGCGCCCAAGCTGTGTGGCTGCTGTGTGTCGGTGGTCCCCCCTGTGCCAGCCATCTGCTTAGCGCTCGACTGTGATCATTCGCTTGCGCCTCGACTAAGATCACCCTCACCGTACCTCCAGTTCCTGTTGACCGTAATTACAGAGCGCTCTGAATTTCACTGAAAATTCCCATGACACCGCAAAAAAAGGAAAAAAAAAATCTGATGAGCCCCAGAAAAGGCAACAGATGGAGATTTTTTTTATTTGATTTATTTCTACTTTTTTCTTATGAAAGCACTGTGCTTCACTGCTGGGTTGAAAAATGCGTCTGTGTGTGTCTGTATGCATGCGTGCGACATGCTAATCCTGTTTGGCTGGGCTGCCATGTGACCATACGTTCCTCACATTCATCTTAGGAGGAAGAAAAAGAAAAACCTGGGCTGCTGCCTGACTTTGTGAACTGACTGATAAGCCAGAAAGTACGTGATTTGCTCTTTTTTTTTTTTGTAATCGCAATAAAGTACAGGCACGAAAGCACTTTCAGAGATTCAGGTCATGTTTGAGAAGAAGTTCAAGAAAAAAAAAGGCGTATTTATACTTCTGATCCTCGTGCAAGTATGATTGGCAAGGCCGAGAGTTTTTTTTTTTTCTTTTTCTTTTCAATTAGGCCGCCTCAGAGCCAGGGCACACGGGGTTGAGATCAGCACCGGCGCTGTTTAATCTCAATGACGGTTTCGATGTCAGCGCGTAGATTGTTTAATATTAAAATCCCCCCCTTTACGTTCGAACGTGTGCAGCCTCTGCAAAGCCATTGTCAACCGAAGTGATGGGCAATTTGCATTATTCTAATACGCAAAACGGCGAGCGCTGAATCCGATCCAGTTTTCTGTAACTCAAGGATCTTTATTCTGCCTTAAAGGAGGAGAGAAGAAGAGGGAATGAAAAAAATCTGGAAGAAAAAAAAACACAAAACAGAAGGCATTGTCTAAATGTTTACTGCTTGGGAATGAATACACAGAACGGAAACAAAGATCCCTGTAATTTCTGCAGCAATCAGTTATTTAAAGTGCAATTAATGTCAATGGAAAAAGAAACTATATGCTTGGAAATATATATATATATATATATAGTATGTACAGATCATCTACATTTCTGGGAAGATTCAGTAGATTCTGGAGTGGGCAAGTGTGTTAGTAAAGTCGGGTACTGATGTAGGGTGATGTGATGAGTCCTGGAGCCTGTTCAATAGGCTTTAGAGCTCTACAGCAGTAGATCTTCCACTCCAGCCCATATATTCATAGCGCTGGCTTTATGTACAAGAGGCATTATCATGTCTGGAACAATAGTCCATCTAAAGGGAACATTTCCATCTCCTGCTTCCACTAGATTGTCGAGTGTGCTTTTACAGAGCTCTGTAGAAGGAGATCTTCCATTCCAACCCATGCGAACCAGATCTTCATGGAGCTGTATTTGTGCACATCGTCACAGCCTCGGGTCTCCTAGTTCGAGTGGAGGGAAAATGTCATGCCGTCTTGTGCTATTGTGCACCTCCAATTTTGTGGTGTCAGTTTGTGAAAGAACAACATATGGCTGGAAGGTTCGGGTGTCCCAATACTTTTGGCGACACACAGTCCTGGAAACAGAAACACGCAACGTATTAATGAACCGGCGACTCGTTCGCTTACCGATCGACACTTCCAGCGTTTTGAGGTCCGAGGCGTGGTGCGTGAGCCGGAGCCGGCCGCTGTCGATGTGAAGTAACAGGTAATGCTGTTCCGGGTCGGACGCCAGCCGGCTGGACAGCAGCAGGCCGTCGGGATTCCAGGTTCGGAACTGCAGGCGCACCGAGAGCCTGTCTGGAGAGTGAGATGGAGCTGGAAAGGACAGGAAGCTGCTGCTCGAGCTCAGGAAGGTAACGGCCACCAGCTGCGGCTCCGAGCACGAAAAGGTCACATTTCCCTGAGGCAGAAAGAGAGCCAAGTGGCATGTCAGATTAGACGCCGACGGGGGAACGGCGGAAAAGGACAGCGGGGCGAAAGTCGGCCGTATTTGTCGGCATCAATCATTTTAGCGATCGTTTCATTTTTCTTGAAACTTGAGTTCAGGTGGTTTTTTTTAATGAATAATAATTATTATAACAATATTAACAACTCCGAATAAATGGCGAGGTGTGCATTACACAATACTGATGGAACAACCGAACTGTGGATTGATTATACTGTTATACAATGGTAACTCACCAGTATTGGCAAGTTAAAGCTTTTGTCGGTGCTTTCCAGTGAGAAATTTCACAAAAAGAAACAATTATTCTGCATATTTGTTATGTTGCTCAGTAGCTCCTAGTTTTATAACCACATGACTGTAAAAGGCTGTAGAAAGAACATTACTCATAATCTTACACTTCAGTGCTCATGTTAGTTCTCACTCTCCAGTGTTCTGTATTGTTTAAAAACTATAAACACACTCTTGATGTCACCCAAATGAGGATGGGTTCCCCTTTTGAGTCTGGTTCCTCTCAAGGTTTCTTCCTCATAACATCTAAAGGAGTTTTTCCTTCTCACAGTCTCCACGGCTGCTCATCAGGGATAAATACACATCGTTCACCTCAACTCTTAAATTCTGTAAAGCTGCTTTGAGACAATGTCTGTTGTGAAAAGCGCAATAGAAATAAAATTGACTTATGTACGGGTTTAGAATTCATTCTCAATCTCAATAATTATGAGAGAGAGAGAGAGAGAGAGAGAGAGAGAGAGGGTGCACATGCTTTACGCTTCTACCTATAATAAAGCTGTTTTTACTCCTGGTGCTGATTTTCCATTAACATTTTAACGTTGCGTTTCTACTGGTAAGGTTCAGCGATCATAAAAGTTAAAAGGAGATAAAAGTTAACGATGTGATGCAACGATTTCAAAAAGTGTGCACGGATACAACTCGCCATTTTCATCGGTAAAAAAATACGTAACTATGACAACACTACGGAGACCGAAGCGTGTCCTGAGAGTCACATAGAATACAGATTAACATGGCAGAGGTAGAGCTGCATCTTCCTGCAGACACAACAGGAAAAAAACATCTGGATTTATTTACTTTAGATTTTTTTGCACTACAAAGGCGTGTTTGTGAAAGGGCCATGCGTTAGAGGTCAGAAGGCACGTAAGTACGTTGAAGATTTGCTGTCTGTCTGAACCGAAGAAATATTGTTAAAATGTTGAATCGAACCGAAATCTGATCGCACTGCATCGCAATAGCGGGAAATCGCATCGCATCGTATCGGTAGCTGCTTCATATGTGTCTTTAAAGAATCATATCGTTGGCTATGCATCATGATGCGAATCGCATCGGCCTCACATATGGAGATGCGCATCCTTAGTTTCTACTATTCATCAAATTCGTCTTGCGCCTCCATAAGTTCAGAAATCTTTCCAATAGCTTCCTCATTCTTTGTGGAACTGTGGTGCACTATATGGACAAAAGTATTGGCACATCTGACTTTTCCAGCCATACAAGAACCTGTTCCAAGATGTCACCAAACGTCCCCAAATTAAGCCCCACGAAGTTCTGCTTTCTATGGGTTGAACTGGACGATCGCCTTAGATCATAGAGCCATAGAGCTCCAGCACTATCGAACACAGTGAACGCCTGACTGCACCCAAGGCCTCCTCATCTCACCTACTTTACATACCTAACTTTTCTAACGCCCTTGTGTCTGAATGAGGGCAAATCTCTCCAAAATCTAGTGGAACATCTTCCCAAAAGAGTGGAAAGTATTGTAACAGCAAATGAGGACTAGATGTGAAATGGGATGTTTGAAAAGCATTAGCATCTTATGGTCAATTGAACTTTTGTCCATATAGTGGACAAAAGCATATAACATGACTGTTTTATAGCTTTTATTTTATAATAGACTAAAAGCCATGGCAATTCGAGACTCCTCGATAACATCCAAGTTAAAGGATCTCAGAACAGCTGGAAGAGAAAACGTTTGGGGAGGATGGACCGGCGTCATGGCGGAGGGCAGGTGGTCTGTATAAATGTCAGCGCCACCGCTCTGCTGTGAGCACATCCGCAGGACACGAGCTCACATAAGCGTGAAAAGGTTAGCGGTACCTCATTGATCCCAGATCAGGGAACTACAACCTCAAAGGACCTGCTCACTCACGAGAACTGCCAATTCCACCATCCTTTTACTCACTTTCTCTTTTTTTTTTTTTTTTCTTTTTTTTTTTTGTTTTTAAATGACTTAACTAGCTTGTTCGCTTAACCGCGAAAGCCAGACACATGGTTTCGACGTTCTCCTGACTGACAGTAGAGCGTAATTACCGTATGAATATGGCGGTCTGAACGAGCCGACCACGCTATTGTTAAAGTCACCGGTAAAATTGACATCAGAAGGATGTTAAGTGAATGGGGATGGGGCGATTATAAAAGCGGGCATTTTCGCAAAATTGCTCGCAAAACACGGACGTGCGGACAATTTGCTACTTTGGAGCCACGGAGAATCCAGACTAATTGCCACGGTTGCCACGGTGAAAATGAATCCTGATGGCGATAGTTGTATTCAAAATATAGTCAAATCGCCCGGTCCCCCCCACCCCCACATTATTTAACATACTGTAGCTCTCTGGTTCGAATAAGTTTGAACATCAAACGTTCCTTACCACTGTGTATATCTGAGGCTTGCGTCGCTTGGCGAGATCGATGACGTTCACTCCGTTGTAGTAGAGGTTCTCCACGCAGCCGTGAAAGTTCCGTCTGAGGAACGTTCCGGGCTTTCCGGGGAGTGGGATCCCACCAAAGCTGAGCTTTGAGGACAAAAATTCAGACTGATCCATCACATTTATCACATTGTGCATAACTGTAAAAACAAAAGTTGAACATCTTGATTTTATGACCACCAGCTCATGACTGAGCTGTCAATCTGTCGGTCGGTTCATCCGTCTGTCCAACCGTCTGTTTAGCTACTGTATCTGTCTGTCTGTCCATCTATCCATCCGTCCATCTACCTGACTGATAGATCTTCTATCTATCCAGATATGAATCTTTTTTACTTGTGATAAATCTGAAACCTGACTTACTAAATATCCAGTTGATGGATTTAGATTTTTATTTCTACTGGATAATTCTGTAGATAATGTTCCAACATCAGCAAAAGTACAGTTTGCTCTTTTTTTTTTTTTTTTGCCTGGCATCGGCTTCACTCCTGCAAAGGAAAAGAAATAAAACAAGAACAAGGAAAGCTACCTCATAGTCGACCTCCAGAGAGTCTCCGTCCCCTTTGGTCCTGAAATGCTGTGTGTGTCGGTCCAAGGTGAAGTTGACCTGCTTGTTAAAGCGTTCGATGAGCACCGAGTGCCAGTGCTGGTCATCGAGCAGACTGCCCAGTGTGACCACCATACGGCCGCTGCTCGACCTCACCCGGGTATCATCTGACACGCAGAAAGATGGATGCGAGAAACAGGACAGCACAGGGTCAGGATTTTCCCCCCCAACAGTATTTATACACTATATAGCAAACGTATGTGGACACCCTGAGCAGAAGGTCTGCTTTGCGAACACATCTAGTCCTCATTTATTCTTATAATAACCTCCAGTCTTCTGGGAAGAAGTTCCACTAGATTTTGGAATAATGTTTTCCATTTCTTTTGTGCTCGTTCAGCCATAAGGGTAATAGCAAAGTCAGGTTCTGAGGAGGCCTGGGGTGGAATCAGCGTTTCAATTCATCCCAAAGGGGTGAGTTTAGAGGTCTATTGCGAAGGTTTCTTCCTCATACCATCTAAGGGAGATTTTCCTTGCCATAGTCGCCCCAGGTTTGCTCATCAGGCATAAATACACATAATTCACTTATATAAAAATTTTGGTTCCATAATTCTGACATTCTATAAAGCT
Source organism: Silurus glanis (assembly GCA_014706435.1). Lineage (NCBI taxonomy): Eukaryota > Metazoa > Chordata > Actinopteri > Siluriformes > Siluridae > Silurus > Silurus glanis. The sequence continues at coordinate 1,870,718 of JAAIIK010000092.1, forward strand.
GCTTGAGAGAGTGTCCATTGTGAAAAGCGCTATGGAAATAAACTTGACATCGAACTGAATCACTTACTAGGATATATATATATACCAAACTAATTTTGTTGTATCACTACAATGACAATAAAGTCTCTAAGTCTAAGATTACATCTAGTTAAATTCATTTTGATAAACTGTTATTGGTGGTCCACTGTTTGGGTTTTACTCCCACTCCCATTTTTGGTCCCGACCCATTTCTCGAAATCCCCGTATTCACAATACATTAAACCTTATGCAGAACTCAACCTGTGTTCACCAGTCCAACAATCCCAATCCAGTGTTCACACTGACCACGGTACATGTACAGTATGACCTCTAATGTTGCTGATCTTCCTCGTTCCCCTGCTATTACACAAGACGTCCGCTGAACCGCTTCGATCATCGCGCGATGTGTTCCGAGTATATTTTTATTCAAGGCATAAGGTATCAGTCGCACTTTTTTCCCCCCCCAGCCAAGTCTGACGCGACACACACTCACACACATCTCTCCATCCGCAGCTAATTGCGGCGTTCTCCTCCGAAATAGCGGAGCCATTATCTCTTTTTTTTTTTTTTTTCTTTTTTTTTCGAGAGAGCCACGAATCTATAATTGCAGCGCAAATTTCACAACAGTATTGACACAGCATGAAAGCCGAGACTTTATTTGATTTAGAGGGAAAAAAATGCATAATAAACTGTGAAAATCAGCAAAAAAAGAAAACAGCTTGAAAAGGGGTTTCGACCTAAAAATAAGGGTTTTTAAACCATTTCTATATAATCTCCATGTGATGTCTGAAATAAAGTGTCTAGAGTATTTAGAGATATATGGAGAGAGAGAGAGAGAGAGAGAGAGAGACTTTGGAACCCTACTTAAGATTTATGATTATGCTAGAAAACTACAGTTTTGCTACAGGAGTCTTAATTTCAACTTTGGCAACCGAAATCACTAGTAAAAAAAAAACATTACGAGTAAAAAAAAAAAAAAAAAATTTTTTCCCAAACAATACTCCATTTGCATTATATTTTCAATAGCAACACCATGTTTGCGATTTTGTTTCCGTCTCCGCCCCTGTCTCCGCCCCTGTCTCCGCCCCTTTGCTGTCCTAGTGAGTGCATCTGTTTTGTGTTGCTCCTTAATTGAATCAAGTCTTAGTTCTTTATATTTCTAGGTTGTAGGATTTTTTTTCTAGATTCTAGTACACTTTGTGATTATTTTAATGCTTAATTATAATTTATAATAGATTTGATATCAAAGCTGTGCGATGTTGACATTTTTCTCTCCGTTTTTCTGTAATATAACAAGCTACTCCTTACCCAGGTTGAGATGTAACGCTAGTCTCCCACGGTGTAGCTCAAGTGTGATATAATCTCCTCTCTGGCCCTCGCCATGCAGCAGGACGCCCTCGGTTTGTCGGCTCTTGAAGCGCAGCGAGATCACGTCCTTCACCGTGCTCATGGACTTCTGGTTGAACCGGTAGAGCAGAGAGCTTCTGCCATCGAAATCCGCCACATATGATTCTTAGCACAGAGAGAAAAAAACAGCGTTTGGGGTCAATTTTGATTTCATTATCATTCCTTGATTTATTATACAAACTCCAGAAGCTCTACAAATGTATCAAACAAGGACTAGTCCATTTCAGACCTAGGTTTGATCTTTTTGTATCAGTTGTTTCAGGTTTCAGGGAGAGATCCTGTACATAGATGATGCACACATACATGATATTACAATAGTCTTTTTTTTTTTTTTTTTACTGTAAGGATATAATCCCCCTCCCATAGAATGCAGCTAGTTGGAGTTTTCATAGTGCTGGCAACCAAAAAATGCCAAATGGCTCACACTTTTAGGGACTTGCCCCATGCATTTGTTTGTGTAAACTTTCTGCCCGTCTTATCATTGGCCTGCATTTTTATTTAAGCCTGCATTTATTCTATTGAAAATACAGAACAAAGCAGTAATATTTTGAAATACATATTAATAAATATTCATGTTTCACTTACAATTAAATCAAAGTCAAAAATGTCATTTGTTAAATCCGTATCAGTTTGCATGCGTCAGCTTATGAACAAACAAAAAGTCAATATTTTTGTTCGTATACGATACAGTTTATATCATTTCGACCAAAAAAATTCCTATAAATTCTTGGAACTTGGAATATTCCATATGAAGTTCCCATTGACATTTTTCTGGAAAGTTTCGGGAAATTCCCGTTTGCAACCCTGATTGAAAAATAATACATATTCATGAACAAAAATCTAATAAAACCTATATGGAGCGGGTTCTGATGAGCCGCCACTGGAAATCCGTATCGGATATGTTTCGAGTACGACCCAGTAAACCGTTCCTATAGAAACAGCGCGCTGTATATTTTACTTACGTGGCCTAGGTTTTACTTTCATGTGGAAGATAATGCTGTAGGAATAAATAACGCAAACGCCAGCGTTGTTTCTGAAGGGCAAAACAAAGACGGAATGGAGGCTTTGAAATGAAGCACAAGAGTTAACTTTGAACATCCCTTTGAAGGGGTTCGAGTTCAAACGCGGATTAAGTCACAACCTGTCAAACACCTCGAAGAGTTCGAGGAGATTTATTTATTTATTTACTTATTGCTTGCAATCATCATATCAGTGCGCTGCTTCGGCAAGGTGACAGGAGGCAAATCGCTGATCGTTGTTATGCACTCAGGCTTATTCTTCATGACCCCTATGGAATTCCATTGAATTGGAAGAGGTTGATTCTGTGACCGGTGTCTTTTATACACATAAGGAGTTGATATTAGGAGTTCTTTCTTGAAGGTACAGGATTAATTTGGGTCTGTGGAAGTCAGAATGCTCAAATGGAAAAAAAAAAAAAAAGAACGTTTTCTAACAAGCTCGAACCGCGTCTAAAACAGGAAATGCATGAGGCGTTTTAGCCTGCCGGTACAGGAAGTGGCATCTTACTAGTGCTTGGGAACTGACTCAAGGAGACACCTGTCACACTGATTTCAGGCTGTTTATCGGCCATTCGAAATGTCAGGATGACGTAAAATTCAGCCGTTTTTTTTTTTTTTTTTTTTTAGATCTCTGCATGGAAGCATAAGAATGTATTAAAAATCGAACGGAATAGCACGCATTGTACAGTTCTTGAAGGAAAATAAAAATATATTCAATAAAAAATTTGTATAAAGCTCAGGAGTTAATGGTCTTTAAAACACATTATTGATTAGAGCACGAAGTGTGGAACCAAATGAATTCCTGACACCTTCAAAATGGATCAAGCATTTGCACTATATGGACCATTGTTTGTGGGCACCTGAGCTTCCCATTGCACATTTAGTCCCCACTTGCTGTTAGAATAACCTCCACTCTTCTGGGAAGATGTTCTAAAAGGTCCCAGTACTCTTGTCCATGTAATATATGTATGAAATACCTGAACAAGTTCACAGAGGGGCATTTTCTTTTCCTACAGAAAGAACCTTCACTCTTCTGAGATGATGTTCCACTAGATTTAGGGTAAAGTGAAAAGGCTTGGGGTCCAGTCAGCCTTCACATTCATTCCGAAGGTGTTTGATAGAGTTGTATAGGAGGAGATCTTTAACTCCAATCCATGTAAAGCAGATCTTCATGGACTTGGCTTTGTGCACCGTCATGCTAGAGAAGGTTTGGGTCTCGTGAAGGGAAAATGTAACATCCGACACAAACGGTTTTAAGAAGAACCTCATATGGCTTGAAAAGTCAGACGCCTCAATACTTCTATACTACGTCTATGAAGTGTAGAATTCTACTCCATGGTGTCACACCGCCATCTTGGTTTTCGATTGTGCTGTCGTGATTCGGCTGGCACGGTGACGCTCCAGATCTGGTGAAGGTGTCGCTATTAGCGCTAATCAGAGAGGAAAGAGGTATCTTAGAACACACTGCTTTACTTTGAAAAGTCAATTAATGATCAGGAGGATTTTCCATGGAAACTTCTTTGAACCACAATTCAACGCTAGTTTTCCAGCAAGATACGGTTCGAAATCGCAATCGCACAATTTTCCACGATCGTTTAGGTTAAAACGCAATTAAGATGTGTACCAGCAGAAGCCCTGGCTGAAAGAAAAACTCAAGAGCCTTGTTTTTTTCATGACAGGAAGGCACACGCCGGTTTCGAACGAGCTCGCCATATGTTCATTAGGCGAATGTTTGCAGGTGCACATCTGGTACTAGACTGTTTAACTGCATCTCGCTCGCTCAACTGGTCACACCTATGTGCACGAATGGTCACTAAGGCAACAGTAATGAGAGTTTCTTTACTTATATATGATCCATTATACTGTATATTAGTGTAATATAAGTGATGAAGAAAATAATTGACAAAAGCAAGAGGACATTCATCCTAGAGAGCATCCTGATTCATCCCATACTGTATTGACAATAGTATTTGAACTCCTGGATTTTTCAGCCATTTTTCTGAATGGATCCTGAATGGAATTTTCCATTCACTTAAACTAGGAGACCTGTTCCACCATAAAGATTTGGGTTTGAATGGAAGATCTTGAGTGGCCTGCTGTAAAGCTCTGACCTTAACCTTATTCAAAACCTTATTAACTCATATTAACATAAAATATGACTCCAGTAAAAGATACTCCCTTTAAGCTCTCACTTGACCTTCAAATGTACTTGAGTATCCAAAGTACTGATTTATTAAAACTTTAATGTTCCTATTATCGTTTTTTTTGTCACAAGACTCTTTACTTAATCACCTCAGTTTATGTGTAAAGACTCGAATGTGACTCTCAGCACACGGATCTATTAATAGAATGATATTAATGAGTCAAACACTGATTTCTATTACAATTATCATGAGCACAAAACCTTCTTTTCAACTACTTATAAGAAAAATACGTCAACGTGTGCTGGGACGAGTTCGAGTCTGGAGTTCCTTCGTCATTTATTCCTCTCTATATGTTCCGCTTGATGTTGAACTGTATGTTGGTGATCAGTAGATACACCAAGCGCCAATCCAAACGAGTTCAAAACAGAGCGTGCGCTCGATCCTGATTGGTGGATTGCTGCGTGTTTGACCAGTTGTTTGTATCCGCTCATAAATAAAAATAGAACGACAGATTTCTCAAAATAAGAGATTTCCTGTAAAGTTAAATGATATTTGACTTTGAAATGTAGTGAAGTTAAAGTCTCCTCAAATTGAAAGACAAAAAAGCTTAAGTACAGGAACGAATTACATTTACGTCATCGCTGTCCACCACTGCCTTGGAGATGAATTGACATTATGCACAAAATCTCCACAAACACACTCCAAAATCGAGTGGAACATCTTCCCAGATGAGTGAAGCTTAGTATAATAGCAAACAGGGACTAAATATGGAATGTTCAAAAACACATACAAATCTTAAGCTCCAAAATCCAATCTTGTGTAGAACTTCAGCGTCGATGAGTGAAGATAAAATTGCTTGAGTCATCATTCCTCTTGGCTCTTCCCCGAATATCGCCAATTCTCGTATTTTATTATATGCATCATTTGCCTACTACAAATATTAAGTCCTTCATTTTATATCCTTTACATGAAGTACTTGTAAAAAAAAAAAAATTATTATGAAACACTAAGTCGAACGGTTGGACTGGAAATCCTGACTCGGTAAAAATCTCGAACTGAAAAGCAACAGCGTCTGTCCTTCGTCTATTCATCTCCCTGCTACACGATACGCAACCCAATAACGTGGAAAAAAACTGGTGCTTTTGTTGCACGGCCTGCTTTCAGCAGCAAAAACCTTCAGCCTCCTGTATAGACGTTCGCTTTAAAAATACGTGTGCGTGGGCGTTTTCTAGATAATTCTGATCTATAAAGCAACGTTCAATTAAAAGCAGCCGGTGTGATTTATATAACTTGATGCGATTTTTAAGAAATACTAAGGATTCTGAGGAAAAAACAAGAATTCGGTGATCCTGCTCCAAAGTCTGCTCCATGAAGATATGCTTTGCATGGAGTTGGAGTTAAAGATCTCCTGCTAAAGAGCTCCAACCCTATAGAACCTCTGATCTGAGTTTTTCAGCCATATGTGGTTCTTCTCCAAAACTGTTCCCACAAAGTTGGAGGCCCACGACTGTATACAATGTCTTTGGATGCGGTATCATGGAGTTTTCCCATGCGCATCAAATGTGCACCAACAAAGCCAGCTTTATGAAGATGGGTTGGAGTGAAATATCTTGAACGGCCTGCTGTAGAGCTCTGACTTCGACCCTCAACCCTAATGAAATGAGATGAATGGGAATGCTGATTGCAACAGGCCTCCTCATCTCACCTTACATCAGTTCCCTGAATTTACTAACACATTGGTCTCTGAATGAGGACACTTCAAAATCTAGTGGAACATCTTCCCAGAAGAGTGGAGGTTATTATAAAAGCGAATGGGGAATAAATGTAGAATGGAACTTTTGTCCATATAGTATAGTGTATCAAGAGAGCAATGATCCCTCAGAATGACATTGAAGTAGGGCATTTTAGCCCTTTGGAGCTCTGTTTTTTTTCCCCTAAAGAGTAACCTCCACTTTTCTGGGAAGATGTTCCGCTAGATATTGGAGGGTATTTGTGGAGATTTATAGTCATTCAGGTACAAGGGTGTTAATAAAGTCAGGTACTGATGTAGGGTGAGGTGAGGTGATGAGGGCTGGGGTGCAGCGAGCGTTCCAAATTCAGAAAACGCTTTTCGCCCTCACCAAAAAAAGCATTGCGATATATTTAGCAAGGCCGCTCCAAGCCCCATTTGGACGGCTCGTCTCTAATCAGATTAAAACGAAAGCTATTCCACGTGAAGTGCGTGACTCCGAGTGCTGTGGGTGGAAAAAAAAAACACAACAAAAACAAAATCATCTCTGCACATCTCTCATCAGCTACTCACTGTATGCGCAGCCGTAGACGTCGATCCTGAGCCCGATTCTGCCACTGGGGTTCCATTCGAGAGGAACAAATTTCACAAAGCGCGTTCGAATGGCTCGGCTGAGTTTGTGATAGACCACGCTGTCGGGATTTGTGTTCCCCACCAATCTCTGGAAGAAGAAAAATGAGAAAAAAAAAAAAATGAAAGAGAGGGAGAAGAAAAAAAAATTTTTTAGACGTGGCTTGGTTGTAGAATTCACATCATTTTTCATGGATTTATTTTTTTATTTTTTTTTACTTTTTTTATTGTGCATAATGCCTTTGAAACAGCACTTCGAACACTTTCAAACAACGGGTCTGGAAATATATCCTATTATAAAGGCATTACACAGAATCGTGTCATTCGTTTTGCTTGCCTGATAGCTGTTGTCATAGCGACGCTGAGTTCTGAGTGATTTGATTTGTATATATTTATTCCGCTTAGTATTTATTATCCTGCAGACGTTCAGGTATGAAGCTCATGTGAAAAAAAAAAGGTTATGACTATTGGAGTATTGATGGATGGAGATGTCCACAATACACTTGTTTTACATTTGTTCATTAATCTGACATCATGTAACTACTTCTGTTCCAGTAACAGTTCCTCCTGTTCGGAGGCTCGCAAATTACTCGTTTGTTTATATTTTCCTGGAAAAAGAACCGAGAAAATTCATATATGGAGAGAAAAAGGAACTGTTAGAGCAGGTGGGATTGGTCCTGAGGGTGTGGAGGATCAGATGAAATTGGTTGGAATGATTTCAAGAGCAGAGATGAATAATCATAATCAAATAAATGTATATATATATATATATATATATATATATATATATATATATATATATTAGGGCTGTAAAAATGAATTCGCGTTAACACTATGTATATATTAGAGCTGTCAAAATCAACACGTTAATAACACGTTAACGCGAATTCGTTTTTAACGCCACTAATTTTATTAACACGCGATTAATGCAGCGTGCATTCATTTTGCATTCAAAATATAATTCAGGCGAAATAAAAAACAATGCAACACACATTTATTCACGTCGTCATCTCTATTTAGATATAAAAAAACCCAAAAAATTTTAAATCAATAAACCTTTGTTTTACCGACGCACCAAAATCCTCCACGCCGCACACATCCGGCACTCAAAACCGTCCCCGCGGAAACACGGCAAAAGTTCCGTTCGGTGTCCTGAAGATTTTTTTAAAACATTACTTTAAAACATTGACAAGAATATTTTGTCGTCATGCTCTATGTTGAGTTCGGTTCCACTAATAATTAACATACATTTGCATAACATAGAGCGTCAATATTTGTCCGTATGTGGATTGAACATTCAAAAACTTGAAATGTATTCATTCAAGGTACGTTTAGAACAGGTAAAAAATGCGCGATCATTTGAATAGAAATCAATCAGTGTTTGACTCATTAATATTAGTCTATTAATAGATCAGTGTGCTGAGAGTCACATTCGAGTCTTTTCACATAAACTGAGTTAATTAAGTGAAGAGCCTTGTGATAAAAATGATAACAGGAACATTATAGTTATAATAAATCATAGTACTTTGGATACTGAAGCCCATTTGAAAGCAAATCATTTTGTAGGTTTGGTTACTTTGTCCACCACCGTGTGTGAGTATAGCAATAGGTTTGTGTGGGACAATTTAGGAAGGTTGAAGAGGGCGAATGTTCCTCAGATGGACACCTGCTAAACGCGAGTCGCAGTAATCTGCTCTTAAATGACACTGGGCACTGAACGGGCACCTGAGAGACCTGTGTGGATTCACATAGATGAATCTTGTTTGATGTTTTAGGAGATATAGACATGAGCGTGTCAAATTAGCGCTATGAAGAAGAAAAAAAAAAAAAGGTTGTCCAAGGTTGTGCTCAGTGTCAGACGGTGAGATCAAAAAGTTGTCCGTGGAGATCAAAAGATCCTGGGCGTTGAAGATGAATCACATGGGAGGAATGGTTTCTGATGTGTCATCCGTGATGTGATGTCTGCCAGACGTGCTGAGATCTGGGTGGAGAAATGTGTGAGGGAGGAGAGAATGACTAAAGGGTCTCGCTCCATATAGCATTCGATCAGGTTTAAAGGAAAAAAAAAACGAAGAGAACCAAGTACTGAGGTTTGGAGAGTTGTGGAGCAGATACGGTATAGATCCCCTTCACGTCATGCGGTATGACCCAGGTAGAAGCGAACCATCATTATTATGCTGTGTGAAGTAATTGTCATTGTCATTGTGAAGTAATGCGTTCTGCACTCCGCAGACAAAACATTTAGCGTTTCAGAGGGAGGAGATTTTTTTTTTTTCTCGAATTTAATTCGGTTAAGATTTCTGAAGATTGTATTTATTGTATTATAAAGAATATTAATCAGGTCAATATCTCTGATGGTGAATAGGACGACTTTTCCTTTGCATAAACTGTATTTTCATTTTAATATTTTATTTTAAAAAATGAGCAACTCGGACCTTTTGACATTTCTTGTAAGTGCAAACATACTTGCCACTAAAGCGCTTTCTGATTCTGAAAATTGAAGTCACGGTCATATGGTACTCCTGGAGCACAAAAGGTTGAAGGTCTCGCTCAAGAGCCCGACAGTGGCAGTGCTGAACCTCTGACCTTCTGATTCCAGCTATGCCCCTGTGCACAAAACCAGCTCCATAAAGTAATGCTTTACATGGAATGGAGTGGAAGATCTCCAACTATCGAGCTCCGAATTCAACTCTTTAGGATGAACCACTGACCTGCCAGAATGCCCCATTGAGTCTGGTTCCTCTCAAGGTTTCTTCCTCGTACATCTCGTACATAGTGTTGACACTATAACTTACAGGCACTGAACTTATCTCTGTAAAGCTGCTATGAGACAATGTTTAAATATCAATTGAAAATTCAATTCACTGTATCGTCACTGTAACTGATGTAATGCTTTATTCTAGTTTGAAGAACTTTTTTTTGTCTACTGAGTCTACCGAGCCAAACTCGACATATTGGAGTGGGCTGAGGACGCACACAATACACAACTCGTGCAGCTAAATCGGTCGCCAGATTTTTTTCGCACAATAATCCTGTCTGCGATTGTCAGACAGAGTGTCTAAGAAAAGGTGTGTAGTTTGTCATTTGGCAAACCATATGTGAGGAATAAAGTACGATTTAATTGGATTCATCGGCGAGCTGTCACAATGGTGCGCAGACGTCAGGCTGAACGTGTGGGGGGGGATGATAATTCTCTAAAATGTCCAAATCACAGGAAATGCCCTAACAGCCATTTTTTTTTCTTCTGTAAGATCCACTAAAACATTTAAAATGTTATTTAGGTGAAGCTTCCAAACTTCTATGCAGCCTTTTCCGATCGATGTTAAATTGTAAGTCAGGAGTCAAGTCCAGAATCTTTTATTGTCTTTTCAATTCTATAACTGACACAGTACAGACGCTTCTCCAGAACCCTGGTGCTAATGTACAAAAAACAACATGGAGCTGCAGCACGCCACACAACATAGAGCTGCATCACGCCACACAACATAGAGCTGCTTTACACCACACAAGATAGAGCTGCTTCAAACCACACAAGATAGAGCTGCTTCAAACCACACAACATAGAGATGCTTTACGCCACACAACATAGAGCTGCTTCAAACCACACAACATAGAGATGCATCACACCACACAACATAGAGATGCTT
>JAAIIK010000092.1:1881321-1907491 GCA_014706435.1 Silurus glanis
ACACAACATAGAGATGCTTTACACCACACAACATAGAGATGCATCACGCCACACAAAATAGAGCAGTTCAATAACTCAGTAACACAGTTGAGTGAGTGTGTTTGTGAGTTTTGTACAGTTCAGTTCTGTATGTTGAGGAGTCTGATGGCTTGAAGGAAAAAATGTAATGCTTTCGGAACCTCTTTCCTGATGGTAGGTCGTGTGTGTGAGGGGTGTGTGTGAGGGGTGTGTTAGGGGTGTGTGGGGTCGTCCACAATGGTGTTGGCTTTGGGGATGCAGCGTGTGGTGTAAATGTCCATTATAGAGGGGAGTGCGACTCCAATGATCTTCTCGGCTGTCCTCGCGATCCTCTGTACGGTACAGTTTCCAAACCAGGTTGTCTGTCTGTCTGGCTGGCTAGCTAGCTAGCTATTACATGCATTTTTCATTTGGAAATGTGTGTGTGTTTGTTTTGCTTTTCAACATTGTACCTTAATACTATAACAAAAATGTATAAAATTATATTAACCTAAAAAATATTATATATTTATTTTTTTTATTGTCCAAAGTAGCTCCATTTAGCTTTGATGCCTGTAGTGATGTTGGCTTGGCAAACTCATGCCATTCTCTCTTTAGATTCATGAAGTAGTTCATTTTGTTCATTTTATGAGTTCATTAGTAACAGTTCTCATTGGGTTTGTGCAGTAGAAAGGGTGAGTCCAGACTCAGTAGCCCTATTAGCATTGCAACACATTATTACTTTAGGAACTGAAGCTGTTTATTTAATGTCCACATATATATATATATATATACACACACACACACACACACACACACACACACCTTCGTTTCCTGTTGATTTCTGCCAAGAACCCGGTTCAAGCTGCTAATGGTACAGGTCTACCCGATCTTGTAATTAAACCCTCACCCTTCAACACTTCCGCTTCCACCCACAGAAATGTGAACAGTGGGGGAAAAAAAAAAAGCTAAGAAAAAAGGGATCATTATGTTGTGAATACATGAAGGTTAATAATATTACTATTACTACTAATAATGCTTATAATAATGAGGATGATGATAATAATGAGGTATAATGCAGGATAATGCAAAACAATACATGGTGGGTGGAATTATATTTTCTTTCTTTCTTTTTGCATAACAATATCAGAAGCACACCCACTGTATGGAGGAAAGTTGGTGGAAACCTGATCATAAGATTTAAATGTGCTTTCTGAACATCCCAGTCAAAACGTTCCCCCTTTTCCTGTTATAATAACCTTCACTCTTGTGGCTGAAGAAAGTCAGGTGTCCCAATACTTTTGTCCATACAATGTACGTATGGAATACATGCACAAGGGCACTGAAGTAGAGAAGTTAGAAAGGAGACATGAGGAAGTCTGGGGTGCAATCCGTGTGAAAAAAATCATCTTAAAAGCATAGGTTTGGAGTTCTACAGAAGCAGATCTTCCACTCCGACCCATGTAAACCATATCTTCATGGAGCTGGTTTGTGCACAGGTGCATTGCCATGCTGGAACAGGGTTTGTTCTCCTAGTTTGGAGAGAAAAGCAAATGTAAATCTACTGCATCCAACGGCATCCTCGACGATTTTCTGCCAATAGCTTTGTGATAACAGTTCCAACCACATACGGCTGCAAAAGTCCGATCCGTTTGTCTGTATAAAGTGTCTGACTGTTGTAAACACTGACTCTGGCTTGGCCTCTGCCTTCAAAGGTCACATCGAATAACGAGCCAGTGTTAGAAACAGCAGTAAAAACGGCTCATCTGCCTAATGACGTCTAAAAGCTTTCTGTCGTTTCCTCACACGGACACAAACCTGATCAGTTCAGGCTGTAATCAGATACTAGATCTGATGAGATTAGATAAGATAAAATAAGGAAGGATAGATAGATAGATAGATAGATAGATAGATAGATAGATAGATAGATAGATAGATAGATAGATAGATAGATAGATAGACAGACAGACTCAAAATACTTTATTGATCCCATGGATGGATGGATGGATGGGAGGGGGTTGTTGGAAAAACTCCAAGTGGACTTTCATTTGTTTTGCATTGAGGTAAGGCTTCCATCTAGCCACTCTGCTACACAAAAACCAAGAATGGTAGAAGGCTGCTGTGATGGATGGGTGGATGGATGAATGCATGGATGGAAGGGTGGATGGATATATGAGTGGATGCATGGATGGATGGATAGATGAATTGGTGAATAAATGAATGGGTAGGTGGGATGTTCTCAAACACCAAGTAGGATTTCATTTGCAGTGAGAAGAGGCTTTCATCTAGCCACTTTGCTATATACAGCCCAGATTGGTGGGTGGGTGGGTGGATGGATGGATGGTTGGGTGAATAGGTGGGTGGGTAGGTGGGTTGTTGGCAAACACCAAGTAGGCTTCCATAGGATTTGCAGTGAGAAGAGGCTTCTATCTAGCCGCTCTGCTATATACAGCCAAGATTTGTAAAAGGCTGCAGTGGTGGTTCTCCTTCTGCAACTTTGAAACTCACTCAGAGTGACTGTGCTCTTCCCCAGATCTATGCATTACAACAATACTGTCTCGGAGCTCTGCAGGCAGTTCCTTTGACCTCGAAATAAGAATGTGCATTTGACTTTTTATATGTACCAAGATTTTTGCGCATGTTCAAGTTTTTTAGTTTTTTTTTAGTAGTTTTTTAATAAAACTGAAAAGCATCATAGTGACCCTGACCAGGCAGTTACTAAAGATTTTTTTTTCTCCTTAAAAAAATGATGCAGTGCAAAATGTCTTTTTGGACCATATGGAGGTTCCCAGGTTGCTACACCTATGTTTTTGATATTACTTTTGTATATCCTGTGGGGGGAAAAAAAATGAGACACTGTCTGTGTCACTCCTTCCATTACGTCCTCATATCCTCTCCTCTGTGATATGATGAAACATGTTCCATTTCCAGAATTACCTCTCTTCATCCACCTCAGGGATTTCAACCATAACAATACAGTTCCCTTCACCCCCCGGGGGCACGGTGCGACGGCATACCGTGCTCAGATGCCATGCCCGTGTAAACATCTTCCCCCGAACGCTTCATTATCCTCCGCCTCGTCATTTCCTCCCAGAGCGCGTTTCATCAGCCGTTTACGTCCGATCCTTTGGGTCATACGTCACGTTGTCGCCTCTGTTAAACCTTTATCAAGCTGCTAAAGCCCTCAATGAGGTAAATGCGCCCCAGGAGGGCAGGAACTAGGTAAATGAAGGTAATTGGGTGTAATTGGGGGAAAGAATGAGATGCGATGGGGGGGGGATGCTTGCGTCAGAGACGGCATTGGGATCAGGAAGTGGAGCGTGGGAGGAGCGCGGTGGAAAAAAGAAACGACACGAGTCTCAAATATTGTACTGTAGATAGATGGAAAGATGGATATAGATATAAAATCAATATGGGCCACCCATCATATAATTTTTTATATATATATATATATATATATATATATATATATATATATATATATTATTATTATTATTATTATCTTTTTTTTTTTTCTTTCTTCTGGTAGGATCGTCCTCATTGATTTCATTTGACCTCACTTCCTTTAACATTCAAAGCATCGTCTTGTCTATATCAGGCTGCTAATAATCACGTATCCCGAGAAAGATTCCAGAGACCGGGCGCCGAGGAAACGAAATGCAAACGATTTGCCAAGTCGTGCGCTTTAATTCGTTCCTGAGAGCTTTCTAATGGATCCTTTTACTTTCCTATTCATTTTTAAACCAGAAAAAGTTCATCTAGTCTTCTAAAGGTAACTGATGTGGCAAGAAATAAAAAGGATTATTTAAAAAAAAAAAAAAGACAGAATTTGTTCATCTCTGCTTTTTCGGAGGAAAGAATCTACGGAATGGAAGTGCAACGCGAAAACGAGGGGTTAAATGAGCGACTGTGTTTGCCGAGGAGACAAAGGCTCGAGTGTGTGTCAGAAATAGTGAGCGAGCGCACCTAACAGCAGAGCTGAGACAGCTTTCCCAAAGGGACTGGTGTGTGTGTGTGTGTGTGTAGGGATGGATGTGTACATTTCCTTCTGTTTACCTGTCTCCGGGCTTTTTTTTTCCGCTTCCCTTCTCGCTCTCTTCCTCTCCTCCGGCTTTCTTTTCTTTCTGACTGTAAATTGGATTTGCATTTGTATTGATACTACGAGCAACTAAATATTGTTTTTCTTGGTAGAAGAAAAAAGCAGGATTTGGTGTCTTGGAAACACTGCAGATTGTCAGGACCTATTCATGAAAAAGACGAATAGAAAAACGAATATATGCTATAGAACCAATGGGTGTCTAAGTGGATGCTATGTGTGTATGTGTATACACATAATGCACCACCAGGCCTATCTGGACGTATCTATCTTGCTCTTTCCTCCACCTCCGCCTTTGCTTTTTTTTTTTTTCCCCTTCTTTCTTACATTCCAGATGGGCTTCGACCTCTGCAGCCCGAGAGCCATCAGAGTGCATGTTTTATTTACTGCTGCTCAACGGACTAGAATAAAGGAAAGACAAAATATCTTAAAGAAAGATGCGGGAGATGATTCCATCACGCTGTGCTGGCGTCGTGGGAAAACGAGCGCCTGAGGCGATAGGTTTTTCCTCAAAAGCTATTTTACACGTATGAGCAGGGATGAAGCAAAGACATTAAATTGCTAGCCGTTTTTCACTTTTCGCGTCGGCTGACAAGCGGAAAAAAAAATTAAAAACAAATCAAAAGATCTAGTGGGAAGGCGTCGGGCTTGAAAATCAGAAACTGCAGGTTATGTTTGTGGGGGGTTTGTTTTTATCATGTGTAGGTATTTGAAAGGGTTGAGTTCAAATTCCATTAGCAGCTAGCTACCATTGCTGGGCCCTTGAGCAAGGCCCTTAACCCTGAACTGCTCAGTTGTATAAATGTCACTCTCGGTAAAGGCATCTACCTCCTTGAGACCTAAAAACTGCTGCTATAATCTTAAAGATTATGATGCTCTTATGGAAAATCCATTCAACCAGTGGTGGATTGAACCTTTATATCAGCCAGTAAATCTTTATAAAGTTTTCATAAAATTCACAATAAAAACAATCTTCAGCTAACCTGCTCACTGCCTCGTTTAGCGCTATAGATTTATCACTGTGCCTAGTGGTCAAACATGGGAACTGCAACACATCTGAATAGTGACCCACTGGGACAGGATACACGGTGCCCCTCTACGAGTAAATGCACTATTATTGTGGACTGGGATTTTTTTATTGCCAAATTAGGATAGTTAATAAAAGAACTTGCTTTCTAACAGGTAATCAGAATGAAATGTAATACGTTTCCACTAAAGTGTGACTGTGAGGAAACCATTTATGAAATCATTACCAATTTCTATATTATATGTATTTTAAATATTTCAGGTTCCCTGGTGGTCTAGTGGTTAGGATGCGGCGCTCACACCGCTGCGGCCCGGGTTCGATCCCCGGTCAGGGAACCAACCCCAGCCATTAGGGTTGCACAAGCCTTAGTGCCGGTCCCAAGCCCGGATAAATGGGGAGGGTTGTGTTAGGAAGGGCATCCAGCGTAAAAACATGGCCAAATCAAACATGCAGATGGTCCGCTGTGGCGACCGCTAATGGGAGAGGCCGAAAGAAAGTTTATGTATTTTCAATATTTCCATTTCCTTTTTTAAAAAAATGTTCTTGTACAAACTATTTACAAAATTGATATGGGGGGGGGGGGGGAAAGTTTAACTTTTGCCATTTTTAGGCTAATTTCTGGGCTGGAAATTTTGCAACAACAAAAAAAACCCTGGCAACCCTGGTTAAAACCCATTGCTGTGTTCGGACACAGGTGGCCGAAGGTCAAAACAAGCTGCCAGACTGTACGCTGAATGACTACATGTTGTTAATGCTTAACTGCCCATTACGGGGTTACTGTATTCACTTTATCATAGTCTACAGCATGAATCAAGTTTGAAAGGCTCTCGACTTCAAGGCTCCTCACTAAAATGTTGTGGCCGTGAGCCACAGCTGCCTTCAGTATACATCGAACTGTTTGACTTTATAGTGTACAACCGTGGAAGCATAATGATTTTCTAATCGCACTGTCCGGTGTCACCCAGAAGTGTACAGGTTCGCTTTTTGAGCCTGGTTTCCCCCTCAAGGCGTTTTCTTCGTGTCGTCTCAGGGGGCATTTCCTTGCCGCTCTCGCCTCTGGCTTGCTCATTAGAACTCTAAATATAAATCTACGTCCCGATTTGAAGCGACTTTTGCCACGTTTGTCTGTTGTTCAAAGCGTAATACAAAGGAACCGGATCGAACGGCGGACATGAAAATACACACTCAGTAGGGCGTAAATCAAAAAGAGATATTAATATGTGCAACACATCCGGAGTTATGCGTGGCCTTTTGTGTTACAGTCAAATTAGGGAAGTTTTACAGCGGAGAAGAGAAAGAGCTGGACTATTAGTGCCGCTTATCGATTCCACAAAAAAAAGTTCGAGAAGAAACTTCTGGTCCCCAAGTGCCGAAGGTATAAACTTATATATATTTTTTTCCTTAAAAAGGCTGTTATGAGGCAGGCTCTCGATCCAAATTCTAATAAGTGTCTCTTAATTTATTCCTTGCTGCACTCTAGCGAAAGTGGGAGCAATCGATCAGGGTAGATTTAAAGTGCCACAATGGGAAAATACTGCTAAAGGAGTATCTTGTGTTCAAAAAAAGAAAAGGCAATTGATATGCAAATCACCTTCCAAATCACTCCTGTACTCAACACCTTCAGTTGAGTTCTTCTGGTCGTCATATGTGGTCTTCAACAAACTTTTTACACAAATACGGAGGCACACAATTGTATTGGACGTCTTTGGATGTGCTAGCATGAAATTCGCTAGCACCAGGAGACCCAAACCTGTTCCGGTATGACAATTTCCCTGTGGCAGGGAGACAGCTCAATGCAGATATGCTTTACATGTGGTGGAGTGGAAGATCTCCTTCTATTGAGCTCCAACCCTATTGAATATCTTTGAGATGGACTTTTTTAATGCTGATTGCACCCCAGGACCCCTCACCTCACCTACACGAATACCTGATACACCTACATCAGAACCCTGATCTTCTGCTACAGTATAGCGTGCCAACCATATTGAACTCCAATAGGAACCCCATGCCTCCTCAGCCTACATCAGTACCTGAGTCTTGTAGCTGATTGCTTCTGGAGATTTGTGCTCACACTCCAAAATGTAGCAATAGAACAGTGAAGGTTATTATTACAGCAAAATAGGACTAAATGTGGAATTAGACGTTCAAAATGCCACATACCAATCTTGTAGAGCATTTAAGAAAAAATGTCTTCCATGCTTCAGGTTAGTTTTGCAATTTCAGCAAATGTATTGCCCCATGCTCCCCAATGCAGCTACACAATTACCAAAAGCTGGTTGACGGAGGAAGAAAATGAAATGTTCATTCATTACGAATAAATGTCTCTAGAATGTTCTTCAAAATGTCTGCAGAAAGTCCTTCTTGAACGACGATATTCTCTGCAGTCGTTTGTATCGCCTGCATTCCTTTTTCCCAGCAACCAGACCGAAGCGAAATATATTTAGAATGCAAACCTACTACTGTATGTTTTCCCCAGTGGCCTGTTGCATGATAAAGACTGCGTACAAGCAAGAAGCCAGAGAGCAGCCGAATGGAATTGGATATCTAGGTCTATAAAAACACAGAGGGCCGTGAACTTCTACAAAACCACCCGAGAAACCTTCGAGGAAAGCGGCAGGCGGTGCGATATCGGTTGCGAATTTTTTTTTATTCTCGAGCCCAAATGAGTCTCAGGCATCATTAGAGTTGATGGGGGTGGAATGGGCCAGCAGGCTCCTGCTTCAAGCAAAGCAATCCAACAAAACGATGGGTCTTTCATATCGATTACCTGTGCACTGCTTAAGCCTCTGTGTAATGAGAGAATAGAGAGATAGAGGAAAGATGGAGGGGGAGTAGGAGCGTGGACTGGTGGTGATGTAGAGGCCTATCGTAAATGGAAGATAATTATTGCCTGGAGCGCCGAATGAATCCGATGGGAAGTTCAGAATAAAGCTGAAAGCAGGTCAGCCATATTTAAAAAAAAAATTTTTTGTTTCACGACATTTTTGCTCAATTTCTTTTGGCTTGAGGACTAAACAAACACTTGACTGCCATCATGGGAAATGTCTTGGAAGTCTTGCTCCATACCAGGTTGGAACAAATGCCATGCTGTTCTTTATAGATACAGTTCTTTGGATTCTTCTGCCTTGGAAATTTTAGCAAAAGCCATATCTACTACTCGGGCTATTTTGCAATAGGAATCCCTGCAGAAAAATTAAGGGGGGCGGATTACTTTTAAGCAACCGAAATAGAGCGGAAAATGAAACAATCTTCGGATAAAAACGCTTGATCAAGAAGCATAACCAGCCTCTTTTTTTATTTTATTTAAATGTCACTGCTATGACATCTCGCACGGCCCGATTTGCTCAAGTCTTTACTCGGTTCCCTGAAGCTAGTCACAATCTCAGGCGAGGTATTGTAGTGGAAATACCGCTTCTTCTCCTTTTCCGTCTTCCTCCCTCCCTCGCTCTTTCTCTCTGCACAGTCATCAGCAGTGACTGACATGAAGTTCTTGATGCAGTTCAAAAGCCCTTGGCAGCTCATAAGAAGAGAGCAATGACCTGAAGGAAGGACTTGCCCAAGCCTCTGAACTCAGCAGTTTTTCCCAAACGAGGTAATCCCTGTTCAGGTGACAGCCGTACAAGACGCAAGGCCCGTGAATTGCGTCGAGTGAAATGTGTCGCTGTCAGCTGCACGTAGCGGGAAAACTTCAACAGCTGTTTTTGCTTTTCTGAAATATACGCTCATTGCCTTTTATGGCATAAGATGATATCATCACACTCCTGTCTCCAATTGGGCTTTCCCTTTATCCCAGTGGAGTAGCTTAGCACAGTGGGATGTAAAATGCTAACTACGTGTTTTAAAGATCGAGTCGGTGCCAGGCCACAACAATTGACAAGAAATCCCTGCCATCCGCTGGCACCAATTAAGAGAAAAGAACGATTAAACTTCAGTAGACCCCAAACATGGACAGCATATGGGCCAACTGGGACTTAAAATAGAGACTCAGCAGTCCAGCTGTAGCGTTTACTTATTTCACAGGAAGACCGAGAACAATGATAACAATGTTTTTCTCTTATAAGATAAACGGGTATTCAATTTGCAGTATCCCAGTACACTTAATGGCCACTTTAATAGGAACACCATAGCATTTGTCTCCAGGACCCTCTGCTGTTTGCTTTTAGAGCAGCCTCAATTACACATTGCATGGATTCCATGATTGTACATTGCGTGTAATTGCTGAAACCACTTTTTGTCATCTGTGCATTTATTTTGTGACTCGATAAAGGCGCTCTACTGAATTCAAGTCTGGTCACTGTGGAGCCTGTTGAAGTATATTAAAAGCGGTGGCAGTCAATCGTTGGTTGATTGGTATTAGGTGGCTTGGTGTGTGCCAAAGTATTCCTCACACCACTATACTACCCCCACCAGGTAGTATTTTTGACACAAAATAGACATTTGCCTGACATTGACCAAACAATTCTTAAGGTACCATCTACTAGTGAAATTCAACAGACCAGGTCACCATCTTTTGATGGTGAAACTGTGCCCCTTCATCCTCAAATTTCAGATTTGAGTTCCAAACTTTGATTTATTCTGCATTTGCAGTTGATTTTAAACTCAGCACAGTTGCAAAACCTGGTTAATTAGGTTCCTGTTGTCTTCTGGTCAGCTTGAACCAGTCTGCCATTCTCCTCTAACCTCTGTCATCGACAAGGTGAGAGAGGAACCATTCTCTCTAATCTCAACATGAAAATACAGAGAGATCAGCAGTTTCTGAAAGACTGGAGTAGACCTTCTGGAACAACCCTTCCATTATTTAAAGATACTTAGATCACACTGAACCCTTCGCTGATTCGTAAGTCATTTCGGTGGTTCCATTTATCTCTATAGAAGCCATTTTTGGCCTTTTTCCTCCCTGCTTATTGGTTTTTAAGTGATATTTTGAAGGCATAAGTGTGAGAAAATGACAGTACATTAACAGCAAATTTGCTATATAATGTAAATGTCAGTGTAATCATTCTTATCTCCAGATCCAACACCGAATTCTGTGAGCACAGTCACAGATTAAGACCTGCATCCAGAACCGGGGGTGTCTTATTTCAAAGTAGGCATAAAACCCATTGCATGGAGTAACCCTCTGGTGCAACGGATGGCTGTACGAGTGCAATCTAGGCGCGAGACAGAATTCCGTCGTCTCGGATATCCCCATTTGCTTATCGTATCATGTATCGCGTTGTTTGCATTTAATATTCTTTGCTCACACACTAGAAAAGAAGTAGCATACGGCTTACAAAGGTGGAAATTTATCTGGCTTGAAGCATGCTTAGATAAAGGTACAAAAATGACACAATCTGAAGGTAGGCATGTGTGGTTCTTCCAAAAACTGTTACCATTTACATTTACGGCATTTGGCAGACATCCTTATCCAGAGCGATCTAGATACCACTGAGCAGCTATTGGGTTAAGGGCCCTGAAGAGGCAGTTTGGTGTGGCTGGGATTGGAACTCACAACTTTCTGATCCAAAGTTAAGCCTTAACTGCTACCACCTGCATTACCTTACCACACATTTGGATGTTTTATGTTTTTCATGTGGGTTTATTTTTTTATCTACTAAAGTTTTTAAATAGAAAAAAAGTAAGAAAAAATAGACCCAAACCTCCCAGGTCAACATTTTTCTTTGCTATGGAAAGAATTGTGATTTACTTTTCCTACCCCGAGGCCTTCTTTCAGAAGCGTCATGTTCATGGACCATCGTGGACCATGTTGAGATTGTATTCGTAATAAGAATTTACAAATGTTTTTTCAACAAGTGAGTATTGGCAGTTTTTCCGAAGTGTTTAAAGATGAGCTAAAGCCTGGGAGTTCACCAGAGAAATAATGCTGAATGATTGACGCTCGGGACAAAAGCCAATGCTTTGTACGATCATGTTACATCCAATAAGTAATATATAATTCACGTTTAAATGGCGTTCTTCTCCAGAATCAAAGCTCTTGATCAGACTTGTTTGGAGAATCTGCTATTACTGCTGATTAGCTGTCAGTCTCTGTGCTTGGCTCTTTGCCTAAAAGACCCGTCTAAGAGTTTTGAATCGTATTTGCACAAAAGATAGAACATTTCTTCCCTCACACATGTTACCATCCTTAATCCGCCATCCGATCACAGCGATCACCTCGCTATCTGATCGCTGACGCCTCCCACGCACTCGCTGCTGTTTTCCGATTTTGATGTCCTCCGCGGGGTTGATCCCATTCCCACTGGAGCGACAAGCTCAGATCAGATCTTCCATCTCCAGGAGCAAGCGGCTTGATCGGATTTTGGTGGCAGGCCTCGATGTAGATGATGAAACTCGACGAGTTTTCGAGAGGCGCCGCTTATTTTTTCGAGACGAAATCGTTTTAAGGAACATTAGAGACCTCGGAGTGGAACGCGATGATGAAATAGAAAAAGTCTCACTCCCGAAGCTAGGCCTTCGCGCTTATAATGTACGTATGATGATGGAGGAGAATTGTCTAGCAAGAGATTCATTTGTTCCGTAGAATTCGTAATGCAATCGCGTCCCAATCGGGAAGCCTCGGTTATATAAAAGGTGGTAATGCTATTTAAAGATATTACAGTCTAAAAAGAGACCACTTAAGACACGCTGAAATATTGCATGTGGTTCAGATGTTAATTAGGCACGCGGCAGAAACGGGTGAGAACAATGTGTTTGTTTGTCCACAAAGGAGATCTTCTTTGCTTTGTTTTACGCGGTAATGAAAAGTAGATTCGGAAAATGAAACACCTATACAGGATCGGGTCGCACGGCACCGCTTGAATGCTCTGTGTTTCTTTTCTTTTATTTGTGTAGAAAATAAAATTGATAGCTGGACAAAAAGTTTGTGGGCATCTGAGATTCATTTTTGTTTTTGGAACACCTTATTGCATTCTTCTGCGAAGATTCGAAGGATGTTGCATTTGATTTCGCAGGGTGCTTGTGGAGATTTGTGCTCGTTCAGCCACAAGGGGGATCGTAAAGTCAGGTACTGATATAGGGGAGTCGAGGAGGCCTGGGGCGCAGTCGGCTTTCCGATTCATTCCAAAGGTGTTAAATAGGGGTGAGGTCAGAACTCTATAAAAGGCCACTCAAGATCTTCCACTCCATCCCATATAAACTATATGTTCATTGGGCTGGCTTGGTGGACAGAGCATTGTCCAGGTGAAACAGGTTTGGGTCTCCTAGTTCAAGTTCATTTACATGTATGGAAGACGCTTTTATCCAGAGCGACTTCCATTTACCTCATTCATACACCTGAGCAGCTATGGGGTTTAGAACCTTGCTCAGGGGGCCCCAGGAGTGCAACCTTGGTGTGTGGCTTGGATTTGAACTCAAGACCTTCGTGTTCAATGCCTTAACATCTAAGCTACCACTTTACATTCATCCCAAATGTGTTCAATAGGGTTTAGAGCTCTGTGGCAGGAGAAGTCAGGTGTCCAAATACTTTCATGCAAATCGTGTATATTAATCTGTGTAATAAGTTATTTTGCTCAAATTGGGAAGGAGTTAGGGGCGGATACGGTACACAAACCCCATTATTCAAATCCGGTATCATATAAGAAGCTGAAATATAATCAGACTGTATATTGTTGTGCTAAGAAATTATTGTAGGTTCCTCTTTTTTTTGCTTTTAGTTCTTTTAGCCTTAAAAATTCCAAAGAAAATCATATAGGAATTTCCACTGTTCTTTTTTTTTTTTTTTTTTTTTTTTGGGTCTTCAATCAGAGGTGCGATGACAAAAGTGCAATCAAATTTTTTCTGAACAGATGCCCAACCTGCACATTCTTCCCTCCTACATGAGCCAATTATTTATCTATTTATCTGTCTGATTATTTATTTATTTATTTATTTATTTATTTATTTATTTATTTATTCTGAAGAAGTTCAGACCGCTGCCGCATCCCCGAGCCCCTCTTTCATCTCTGCGGCGAAACGAGCCCATCTGTGTCATTAATTAATAGCCACAATACGATGTTTTTTCGTTACGCTTTGATATTCCACGGGTGGAAGTGAAGGAGTATACGGAGGATGAAAAGAACAAAAAAAAAAAAGAAAAGAAATGCAGCTCGCCGTATCACGTCTGCTTATCCGCTTCGAGCGTAATTACATTTTAAGATTGTTTATTTGCATTTCCTCGTTATCGTTAGACGCAGTCCCGATTTTAAACGAGTGACTATGCAAACCGAATGGTAATGAAAGGACATTAAGGATGATCTTGCATTTTTTTTTTTTTTTTTTTTTTTTTACTCCTGGGTTTTTTTTTAAAGATGAGAGCATTGCAGGGTTGTGCATGTTCGATGAAAGTGTGTAAGGATAAAAAAAAAAAAAAAAAAAGTGTTTGATTCGAGCCATGTGTATGCAGAAACCCTTAGCGGTAGGAAGGTGTTAATTAAAAGGAGATTCTCATTCTGGTGATAGATTCTGATCCTGCTTTAGAGCTCTGACTTCAACCCTATTGAACACCTTTGTGGAATGCTGACGGTACCCCAGGCCTCCTCACCTCATCAGAATCCAATGCTTTTTGGACTGAAAGAGCTCAAATCTCCACAAGCAATCTCCAAAATCTGGTGGAGGGATAAACGATAAGCGGCGACGTAAAAACCGTAGCTTTGACCGTTCCCTAATTGCGAAGTGAAATGAAACTCGTCTTTGCATCTTGATGCATGTATTATGCCATTCGTTAGTCACTATCGGCTCCTTAACCATGCAGCAAATTCGCACCTAGTCCTTTCCCCGGCTTCATTTGTTTTTTACTGGATTCATTTGTCCGTAATTGTACACGGCTATATTAAGCCGCATTACATAACTGAGCCATTTTTTTTTTCTTACTAGGGCATGGGATGTGTGTAATTGATTGGCTGAGTAAGCAAAAAGAAACTCTTTAAAAAGGACATTGTCAGGAGGCCAATAATACGTCGCTCTTCAGCGGCAGCCTCCGAGTCGTTAATTACTATCAGTTTCGCAATCAAAAACCACGGGGGAAAAAAAAAATAAACGCCGTAGTCCTGCCTTGCCACAAATTGCTGGTTCGATGAAACGGTGTAACGAAAGCCAAAGACTCACCGCAACCCTGTCCTCGTTCCTGTACTGCTTCCAGACGCTCCCGCTGTCACTGTAGAGAAGCGTGTAGCCGCTCGCCCAGTCGTGGCTGCCGTGCCGGCCCTGCGTGGCTACAGCCGTCACCTCCATGCGCGCCCTGAGGTCCAGCTGCAGCCACGGTGTCCTGTCTGACAACTGCGGGCTCCACCCACCACCTCCTGACGAGAGAAATATGAGTTACGTGTGTACATGTGTTCATGAATTGTGCTTGCATTCAATTGTCGCGTTGTTGCTCAAAATATAATCACAAACACGAGCAAAAGTTTGCGTGCACCTTTAATGTGGCATTTGGCAGACACCCAAAAAGCAAATTACAAGTGGCTGTGAAGGGATTTTAATTTACAACTCGCTTCCAGTTTACTTGAACTTGTAAACCCAAACCTTTTCTAGCATAGCGACGCTCCTGTGCACAAAGTGAGCTCCTTGAAGATGATCTCCACCCTACCTACTTCACCCCACCCTTCGGGATGAATGTGAACGCTGACTACGCCAAAGGCCTCCTCACCTTCTCACCTACATGAGTACCTGACTTCACTAACACTCTTGTGGCTCAATGAAATGTCACAAATCTCCACAAAATCTAGTGGAACATCTTACCAGAAGAGTGGAAGGGAATTATAAGAGCAAATTGGGACTAAATGTGGAATGCGTCCAGGTGTCTTATGACAGGTGTCCGCAAACTTTTTGGCAATATAGCGTATCTCGGCATCTTAGAAGGCAATTCTACAAAATTGTAATATACCTGAACCGAGAGAACGTAACGGATATTTCCTCCCTGGAAAAGCCACGCTAATTCTTGCGAATAACTTCTCTTTCTGCCCCGAACCCTTCACTCCATCCTGCTGCTTTTCCGCCGTCATTGTTTTTCTGCCTTGAAAAATTCACTCATGCACTTCCTTGCCTTCAAATACGTCCTGTGTAGGCAGTATTTCGTTCTTTTTTTATATTTTGAATGCACGGTTTGAGCAAGAATGTGAGCAAGGATGGCAATACAGTAGAAGGAAACTGCAGAATGCTGTAGGACTCTTGGCGGCGACTCGGAGGGACTGCTGTCTGGCCGGGCCTCCGCAGTTCATCCTAGAATAGCAGGACGAGGGACAATTGGGACGGATGTTTCCGTTCGAGGAGCTTGCTCATAATAAATTAGGGACAGATGGTAGCAAAAAAAAAAAAAACGTGTGGTGACAAACATTTCCTTTTTGAGTTTCATTGGAAATTTATCAGCAGATAAATCTGAATTTAGTTTAGGGATAAAATAGTGTGTTGGCTAGGAATCTAGACAAAAAAGAAAAAAAAAAAAGAGGATGCCCTCATGCCCGCCTGAGTGTGAAGGAAGTGTGAAGGAACCTACCAGAATGGTTCATTACTTAGAGGCTGTAGGCTGAGAGTCAATACTATAGGAGGAACGAGAGATGAATATCACACCGGAGATCTCCAGCACGCAGGGAGTAACATTTACACAGCCTCCTCGCCTCCCTCGGGGAGGGAAAGTGTTCTGTTTGCAAGGCGCTCACACACAGCGGAGGCTGGCGAAGGCTGAAAATAACTTGGACACTGCAGCCAGAGTAATTACTCAGTTGAGGACTTGGGGGGGGAAGAAATCAGAAAAGGTGTGATGTTTTTTTTTTTTTTTTTTTTTTTTTTTTTTATGTCGTATCTGCTCCGGGTGAAGGGCTCATCTTTATTCAATTTCTTGGGAAGACATTAAAAAGAGCCCCGCAAAAAAAAAAAAAACCTCTGCACACGTCATCTTCCTTTCACTGATTCGATTCTATTATAGTCAAAATAGCCCAGACTGTTATAAGAGAGACAGATGGATTGGCAAAGCCATGTACAAGTTAATTTTTTTTTTTAATGTTCTTGTAACATCGAGACTTTGCAAATGTCTCGTTATACATCTGTGCAGCATCCATTAAAGTCCAAGCATCGAAACAGGGGGACGATTCCAGCACCTTGGACAGCGTACAGTCTGCTTTTACGTTAGAAACCAGATGGATGAAATTCGCATCGGCTCGAGTGGGCAGATTAATCGGTGTCAGTTGTGTAGAAACACCTCGTCCCCACCTCTTCACCTTGCATGTATCACACGCTACATACAATGCACATGAAACAAAACATGATGAAATCATCATAGAGCAGAACGTGTGATTTGACCCAAATTACCTGGAATTGGAGACAGTAGAGCCCTGCTCTGATTGGAAATCAGGGACAGAAGCAGTGTGGTTGTGACCCGTTGTTGCATTTCACAACTTTGATGAATCAGAGCTGCCACTATAAGATATGAGGGTGTGTGGATTGCAGTGACAGTGACAGCTGTTATTGTAAAAGCTGCAGCTGTAAAATGGTTTCTGTTGCGGGTTTCTTTCTCACTAGGTATTTACAGTTGATCAGAACTCAACTGTATGTTGTTGTTGTTGTCACTGTTGTTGTTGTTTAGATAACGTACACTCCTGTCTGTCTCCGGAGGAAAAAAACGTCATGAAGCCTTGCCTTCTTTCCGAGCCAGCAAGCCAGCAACTCCACATGATGAATCATGTTTGCCAAGGCAAACAGTTGTCCTGATTATTTGAAGCCGAATGTCAAGTGTAGAGCAACGCGAGCAGCCTGTTTTGTTCTGTCTGTTGTTGTGTCACTACTGACAAGCGGCAAAGAGAAACCTGCTGTACTCCGGCATGTCGCAGACATTTTAATCATAGTGCAGAGTCTGCTCCTAGTGCTGCTTTTACTCGTCTTTCCAGCTTTTACAGCCGTGTAAGTATTAGACAACAACAACAAAAAACAAGCCAAAAAAAACAAACAAACAAAAAAACTTTATAGTCAGTCAGTGAATAAGCCCCATGCAATGTCTTTTATTCCAGTAGATGTCAAAAGAAAAAAGAAATGTGTATGTTGCTTTCATTCAGATGTATTTATTTGTCCATTCATTTATTGCGTTTTAAAAATGAAACTTTTCAATATTTAAAATACGCCTCATTTACTGTTTCTTGCCATTTAATCAGCAGAAACTCGTTCACAAGGTTGAGCCTGTTTTGATTAAGCACTAAAAACAATAAAACCTTTTTTTTTTCTAATTCAATTAAATACAAAAAAAACAATAAAAAATTTAAATTTTAATTATTTTTTTCACATTTTCTGTATAATTGTATGTAATATTTATTACATTTTATGTATTTTCTTACTTGTTGGGTTTTATTTTTATTTAATTTTTTATTTTTTTTTTCATTCTCACATATTTCTGAAAACTATACTTTTCAATCCAACCAAACAGACATTCTAGATCAAAGTAGGTGCACCTTGTTTTAATGAATTTTTCTTTTTTTTTGCACTTTATTTTGATTTCACATCTTTTTGGATTTATTTATTTATTTATTTATTTATTTATTTATTTTTACATTTTTAAATATTTTTGAAAACTACATTTTCCAAAAAATACTCTGTCCAATCCCACTTCCTTGTTTTAATTAGGCAAAAAAGCAATAAAACTTTCATTACATATTTTTCTCTCAATATTTGAAATTTTTGTATTATTTTTGAAAGAAATGTTTACTTTGTTCACAATTTTTTATTTATTTATTTTATATATATATATATATATATATATATATATATATATATATATATATTTATTTTTGACTTTTTTGTTTTGTTTTTACATCTTTTAACTTTTTTTCAACAAATTTTTTCACATTTCACACACATTTGCCTTTTGCCTTGATTGATAACAGAGCAGACCGAAAAAAGTGAATTGTAGACACTTACCATCTCTCCTGTTCAGCCTGGCGAAGTTCGCTGCCCTGCTTTCCGAGAAATGTGAAGAACTCTGGAAAGAGGCTGCAGGCAGTCCAGATGCCAACGATCCATCGCAGTTATCTGTGAATAAGTGAGGATGAAGTAAGAAGTGTTAGAAACGAGTCGCTCTGCAGAAATCTAAATAGTTCTCTTATCAAGACTATTATGGAGAAACGATTGCTATGTGCTTCTTTGAACATCCAATTCCACATTGAATCCCCATTTGCTCTTCTCCACTGAACCTTCACTCTTCTGGGAAGATGTTCCACCAGATTTGTGGAGATTTGAAAGATATTATTCAGCAACAATGGTGTTAGTACAATCAGGTATTGATGTAGGTGAGGAAGCCTGGGGTGCATGTTCAAAAGGCTTGAGTTCAGACCTCTATAGCTGGAGATCTTCCACACCAACCCATATAAACCATATCTTCATATCTACAGCATCCAAAAACCTCCTATACAACTGTGTGCCTCTAGCAGTTTGAAGAAGAACAACATAGGGCTGGAAAAATGTCTATACAGTGTATATAAAGAGGCTTTTGTTACAGGCCGAGGATCTCAGAAGAACCACAAGGAAATAAAACCGGACAGAAACCTCCAGATGACCATCACCGAACAGTACAGAGTCAGCGGTTCAAGTCTGGGGGAAAACCAAGCTTCTCTTTCATCTCCTTGATTGCAGGAGACAGATATACAGTACAAGGAGTTGAAACGTCACCTCGCGTTAATTCGGACGCCTTTCACGCGACGAACGCCGCGGTGAGAACCTAGCTTCGGAGGAAACCACTCAAAAGCCAGGGGAAGGAAGAACAAAAAGTGAAAGGTGTGAGAGAACACAGCGTCTCGAAGACACGCTCGTGTTGTCCGGGATCAGGATCAATCTCTCGCAGTTTACTCATCACTCCTCGCTAAGACTCTTCATCTCTCCATCTCTCAATCCCTCTACTCAGACGCCTAATCGGATTCTCTTTGTTTTTCATGCTGGTCCACGTAATCGGATTAATTATCGGGGGAAAAAAACCTGTATGTTCTCATTACATAACTTTGAGACTATCTCTCAATATCTCTCAAACTATCTCCTTCGCTCGTAGCGAGATTGTTGTGGAATTCCTAATCGAGAAGCATCGATATTCTGAGAGGTCTCAAAAAACAAAAAAACCAACTCGTTGCATAGTTCGCCCACGTTATTCGTTTCCATATTCTTTCCTGGTGCATACCTGCCTCTCTGCTAGCTCCTGAATATCACTCCAGACTGGACAGCACATTCCGATGTAGTGGTATTTCAACCGAGATACAATCGAAACTGACAGAGAAATGAATCTACGGCTGAAGAGAATGAGGGGGAAAAAAATCTGCTTTATAAGCATAGTTCGGAAAAGAGTTTGTGGACACCTTGACTGTAAGATAATGGGTATAATAATATAATAATATAATAGGTATAATACGCTCTTCTGGGCAGTTGTTTCTGGATTTTTGGAGTATGTTTATGTAGATTTCAGCCATTAGGGTGTTAGTAAAGTCAGTTACTGATAGAGGTGAAGTGAGGAGGCCTGGGGTTTCATCCTAATAGGGTTGAGGTCAGGGCTCTGGAGCAGGCCATTCGAGATCTTCCACTCCAACTTATTTCTTAATAGAGATGGCTTGGTGCACAGGGGAATTGCCATGCTGGGGTTATTGGGGTTTGGGTCTCCTAGTTTAATGAAGGGAAAATTTCATGCTACAGACCTTCCTGTACAAGTGTGTGCATTCGACTTTGTGGTAGAGTCAGGAGTTTCATCCATCATTTATTCCTCTATTAATGTTCTTCTTGCTGTTGAACTGATGCTGAACTGTATGTTGGTGATAAGTAGATACCACCAAGTGCCCCGATTGGTGGATTGCTGCGAGTTTGAAACGTTTTTTTTTTATCTGCCCGTAAATAAAAAGGAACGCCTGATTTCGCAAAATGGACAGTAGTTGAGTAAAGATATTTATGGAAATACTTCAGTAAAATACAGATACACAAAAAAGCTGATTAAATACAGTAACGAATTACATTTACTTCCTTACTGCCCACCACTGTACAAGTGTGTGCCTTTGACTCTGTGGTATCATTTTAGGGGGAAATCCACATATAGCTGGAAAAGTCCCAGTGTTTCTGTCCATATATTGGATTTTATGGACTTGAGGTGCGAAGCGGACAGACACCATGATCAGATGCTTGGACAGACACCATAATCAGATGCTTGATAGAGATCAAAACCAGGATATAAAACAGGAACCGGTAGCTGTTGACAAGCAAAGGATCCACTGAGACGTGGGCTAATGAGATGTGCCGAGACAATTATTTAGGGATCGGTATGAAGAAGGAAAAGTGCCGCTGACATAGATGATTACTGGAGCAGTACATAATCAGCGTGTCGGAAACGCAACGAATGCCACCTACACGCCGTGTATTCAGAGCGAACAAGGAAGGGAAAAAGGAAGTAAAGAAGGCTGCCAGCCATAATCTCGAATCGAATCCTGACGATCCTTCAACTCTGTAACGGCCAATATGGCTAAAACAAATAACCTTAGAAAATACTGCCAATGCAAGCAGCAATTACTGCAAATTATTTTGTCAATATTCTTTTTTTTCCTATTCTTTCCTGGCAATAATACACAGTGTGGTTACAGATTCATATTCGGTCTTTCACCACGGCTGTAAATCCATTTACGTTCGTGACGTTTGGCAGACGAGCTCATCCAGACTTCCTTTGAAGTCTCTATTAATAAATACCTCATTATACCAACTGTAGGTCGGAGATTTAGAGTATTAGCAGTCTAAATTCTCTCTTCGAGACATAATATAGTAAAAAAAAAAATAGTTCAAAGAGAGTAGTTATGGAAGAGGTAGGGGTTTAGACTTTGGTTGCTCGTGACTGTGGATGTCTAGAACTTCATTCCACCACCTAGATACCATAAACAGAGAAGAGCACATCTGATCGTATATGTATCTTGAGAGATGGTGGGATCAACAAAGCAGTGGTTGAGATTCAGTGGGAGCCTGGAGAGTGTTGGTCCATGTTTAGTTTTCTGGGCAAGCATGAGAAGTCTGATTCCTGTTTTTAGACCTTGGAGATTTCACCATGGCTTGACTGAAGATCTGGAGTGGCCTGCTATAAAGCTATAGACCACATCGAGACCTTGGGGACGCAATGGAACGCTAAATGCACCCCAAGCCTTCTCACCTCACCTACATCACTACCTAAATGTCCACAAGCACACTCCAAAATCTAGTGGAACATCTTTCTAGAAGAATGGAGGTCACTACAAGGTGGTATCAAAACGTTTAGAGTCTAACGGTGCTAACTGGTGCTATTCTGACCATGTGGTTGCCACGTCTGCAGTTTCATCGTGGACAGCAAGTTAGAAGAGAAAAGCAAATGAAATTTGCGTGAAACTGAAATCTGCCACAGAGACGTTTGACATAACAGCGCTAGAAGACGACGAGAGATCAGGAAGACCTTCAACGAGCTCAACCCCCGAAAATGTCGAAACCGTTCAACAACTCGTGCATGAGGATAGCCGGAGAACGATCCACATGAGCTCACTTCTCCGGACTTCTTCTGCGGAATTCGCCCTCTTCCTGAAGATAAAGATCGGCTCAAAGGTCGCCGTTTTGACACCATCTCAAAGCGTGTCAAACACCTTCTGCGATTTCGCAACGAAGACTCCCAGGACACATTCCAGAAGTGGCAGGAACGCTGGAAGAGCTGTACTGCTGTGCAAGGGGAATGTTCTGAAGGTGATAGTGTGTAAACGTAGATAAATAAAGTACTTTCTGATACAACCTCGTAAAATCGTCAAGGATTAAACGAATGAATCTTGACTAAGTCAGAATGGAGATTTATCAAATTCATATACTTGTTGTTTTCCAAATGCCATGTCAATCAAATCGATATAACAACAATGCCGAAAGAATGCCATGTCAAAGTTCAATGGTCTCATATCTTCACTCAGCACACTTTGCTTATTAATCACAAACACTCATTGTATTGTTTGTCTGTCTGTCTATTTTTTTTTTTCTTTTCAAAACGAGATATCGAGCTGGTAAACAAGCGCTCTGCAAATCCCCGGGTATGTCTGGATGATTTGCTAAATGTTAATTGGCACCAATCTTTCGTATCTCGCTTGTTGTGCTGAAACGAATCAATAAAACACAAGTAAGATGTCGAGGAGAGCGCGGAAAGCTGGAAAGGAAGCTCGTATGGACACCCGAGACGCTTCCTAGTGCAGCTTCTTTTTTTTTTTGTTTTGCAAATTAGATCAGAGAACAGCACTGTGGGGTTCTCAATTCTGATTGGTCCAAACGGCTTCAATGCATTTCAGCATAAACTTATATGGACAAAATGTATTGGGGGAATCAGACTTTTCCAGATGTGTTTTTGTCTACAAACTGTTACCATGAAGTTGGGGGCACACAAGATGTCTTTGGATGTGGTAGCATGATTTTTCTTTCACTTCCTTTCAAGATCTCCTGCTATAGAGCTATAAACCCTACTAAACACCTTTGGGATGAATTGGAATGCTGGGTGAACCTCAGGCCTTCAGTACCTGACTTTACTAACAGCTTTGTGTCTGAATAAACACAAATCTCTACTAAATCTAGAGGAAGATTTTTCCAGAAGACTGGAGAGGAAATGTGGAATGAGATTTTCAAAAAGCACATTATGCTCCGGTGGCCAGACACAGACCGGTGGTTTGTGAGACACAAATAATGAAATAACAAAAACAATTCGGAAATTTCAGCTGCTGTGCTTCTGCAGATCTTCTATACTGTAAACGAATGAGCAAAAGTCCACGCCTGACCATCGCACAAGTATCTTCCCAATCAAACTGCTTCCATAAAGTTTACAGCACAGAATGAGTTGCCAAATAATCACCAATCCCCAGAGCCACGCTACAAAAAATGGGCGAAAGACTTCGCAGAAGAATGGACATTAGAAAAGCCAAAACGGGACTAAACCTGAAACAAAAAGAACACCAGTGTAGTCAGGCATCCAATTAAATCTAAATTCCTCACCGTGCCAGCGGTGATCGAGTGGAGGGCGGAGCCGGACGCAACGAGCGGTAAGAAGCACCTGCAGCTGTTGAGACTAATCAGTGAGGAGACACACCAAGCAGAGACAGGTGGAAGGGTCACCCAGCCGGCGAGAATCCGCAAGCGAGACGGCGCCGAGACGTCGCCGAGACGTCAAGGTGGAAAGGTGTCCTGAAGCACAAGTGTGTGGATGAACCCCGGTGTGGATAGGAAAGCGCCGGGGTGGGGGGGTGGGGGTGGGGGTGAACTGAAGTAAAGAAAGAAAGCTCTGCTTGGTGAACTGCTTGGTCTCTCCTTCTTCCAGCGCGGATTTGTTACAATCACCATCCACTTTTTAGGACTTAAAACGCCGGAGATCTTTTGTACACCTTTCAGGCTCCAAGCTTCAGAATGGTGAAACTGGCATTCAGATTAATTATCACCTTCCTTTCAATAAACAAATAAAGCTCGAAACCTTGAGCTTTTTCAAGCATGATCGTGTTAGTTGATGGAAAAATAAAACCTACAGATTGCTCAGAGTGAAGCATTCAAGACTAGATGAGTGCATAGCAAGGATATACCATGAAAATACCATGAAATCTTACCCACATCAATCATTATACTTCCTTGAACTAAACAACACATGTATGAATATATATATATTTTTTTATAATCAGGCTTAGATTATCTGAAGCTGTTGTGCATGAGATGAGCCGTTACAATAGCAACGGATCACAGAGGGCATTAATGAGAACAAATCCTTGCGATGTTGATCCGAAAAACCTCCCATAGGTAATCATTTGGCTTGAGATCTGGTGACAATAAATGCCCAATGTCCAATCATATGAGTTTATATAACTTACCAAAACATCAGTAAGGCCTTATAACCTTTGGAAAGAGGGCGGAGCCAAATCAATAACTACAAGCTCACCTTTTTTATTGCGATAGAAACGTTTTATCAGGCCTTTCAGGTGATCCGCAGAAACACTTTGTGTTTGGAGAGGTAGCTCAGGATCTGGGTTACTGATCGAAACGTCAGAAGTTCAGGTCCCAGTATCGCCAAGCTGCCACTTTCGGGCCCTTATCCTTCGGTTCTCCAGGGGTGCGCTTCCTAACATCGCTAGGATATGCGAAGAAAGGATTTCACATTCCTCAGGGTTCTTACATATTTTTCAGTTCAAAATTCCATACTTTTCCAGACTCAGACTTTCCTGAAGATTTTTTAGACCATGTTTAACATTTGAATTCGAAATTTTAAAATCGCAAAATTGCAATATTTTGAATCTGATTTTAAATTCCAACTATAACGTGCGTTATGTTGTTTGCCATGATGTTCCCATGTGTTTAATCGCACGGTCCGGTGGGGGCGCTGTGCTGATATTACAACTGCTCTCTCACAACCTAACAACCAATCACAGCTGCGCACATCCTGTCTAGCGCCGATCTTTTGGACACCTTCAGGCCTTGTCTGCAATAACACTATACGCATATTGTTTTCTCCGTTTTTGGTCTTGTGTCCACACAGAGATGTCGTTTTCGGTCAACGAAAATTATTAAAAACGCTCTCCGAAGTGCATCAGTTTGAAATGACGCATTTTTAATCATCGCTGTAACGTTTTTAAGCGCCACAAAGTAAATGAACGGCAGGCGGAAATGACGCAGTACAGTAAAAACCCCTTATTACCTTATATGCTGCTTAAAATCCACCTGCAGGTATTTAAAAAAACCTGACAAGCTGAAACACTGAGCTTTCCTGATCTAAGCGGCTACTTCCTGGACCGAATACTAAGCTAAGCAAAGTCAAAATTGCCTTTGTCAAATCTCTCTCTCTCTCTCTCTCTCTCTCACATTGTCTGCATCATTGAATAATATAGAATGCTAGCTAAAGATAGAATGCTATTAAAGCCTTTCCTGTATATCAGAATTTAAGAGCGTCCCAGTAAAAACCCATCCAATATCTAGTATACCTGTCTTACTAAAGACCTCAGATTTATGGAATAGTTGGTTCTCCAGGAAACTTCACACCTCACATTTGTGAATATACTAAAGGTGCTCACGTTGGTGCCGCCAATGAAACAAACGGCTGGTAAAAGCTTGAAAGGGTAAAAAAAAAAAAATGTTTGCAAAATCAGATTTTAGTTTGCAGCTGCATGAATTAAAGTTGAATGTACAACGTAACGAAAGGATGTAACCTTAAGATAGTGTGTGAAGAAAAAGCCTTCAAAAAGAACAAATAGTTTGAGTCATTTAGTTCATTTTGTTCCTTTGATTTCGCTACATCCTATAAGCCGATGCCTCAGCACACATACATACACAAACTGTAGTTCTTATAATTTATATGTACCGTAATTTCCGGACTATTAAGCGCACCCATATATAAGCCGCACCCACTGAATTTTACAAAGATTTTTATTCTGAACATAAATAAGCCGCACCTGTCTATAAGCCACAGGTGTCTAGGCTCACAGGCTTTAACGAAACACAGTGTCTGTTACACGGTGTAATGGGTGAAATATGTTGCGCTTCCTTTAAGAGCAGAGCGGCATTTTGGGAATAGCCTGCCGCCGCATTTTTCCGCTATTACTGCATGTGTGCAAGACCGAGGAATATGTCATTATTTTCTGATGCTCATTTCTAAGTTTCTTTGACTAACCCGTAACGCTGTTGCCAAGAAAAATAAAAAAGCACGAGTTTTGGAAACCTGTCTGTGCTTATATGATTTCTGTTGCAACCGGAGTTAGCGAGCTCTCCCTTCACCCAGACTCAACGCGTTACAACGGCTTGTATCTAAACAGTAGCCGACCAAGAAAGTCATTGTTCGCTGTCTTCCTCCTTCCTTTCACAACTATTTCTCTCGGGAGTTTATATTTTGGCATCGCCGTGCGTTTAAAAAAAAAAACGTTTTTTCTCCCGATGCCGTGCAGCTCAGAACACAGGTGAGGTGCGTTTTTTTGGTTTCCGTTCGGAAATTTCATTGGTCTAATGTTATGTCGCTCAGTTTTTTGGCTTGAAGTTTGTGAAACCGGGAAAAACCCAGGAAAAATTCATAAATAAGCCGCTTCGTTGTTTAAGCCGCGGGGTTCAAAACGTGGGAAAAAAGTAGC
>JAAIIK010000092.1:1907591-1924919 GCA_014706435.1 Silurus glanis
ATATATATACAGTATATACAGTATATAACTGCTTTACGCATATGGGAGTCACATGACAAAAGAACAAACGACTCGGACCAGACGACTCATTAGATAAACTACTCAATTATGTTTTCTGTGTAATGCACTGCATAGCGTCTATGGGAGTCACATGACAAAAGAACAAACGACTCGGACTAGAAAAGTAGAGAGTTTAACTACAGTGGTCCCCAGAAAATCCGCGAATTTTGGACGCCCCCCGCAGCCCCTATAGTACCTTAGTGAATTCATCTAGACTATTTCACTTTAATACAATAATGTATTTGAAAACATTTTAAAGAAATTTGTTAGTGAAAACATAGCTTAAAATGTTATTCCAAACGTTCCGGAACATTCGGTCCTGTTGCGGATTCCCACCAATTTGAAGAACTTGTTAGTTACGTTTCAAAATGAGAAGCCGCGAATTTTCCGAGCCGCGAGTTCCGAACCGGAAACCATCATGGGTTAACTGTACTCGGTTTCCTATACATAACCTACAGAGATTTTGCATTGCTTTGCTCATCCACTAGAAAATGAACGAATCACGCTTTGAGACGAGACTTTGAAATGAACGACTCATCACTAGACAGAAGACCGTACAACCTGGATTTACGTTAGCAACGGACAACAAAGAAACACAAACGCGAGACAGTGAGTGATTTGCGAGGTCCGAAAAGGTCCTCATAAACAAACAAAAAACATGACACAGGCGCAAACAGTCATGTAACAAGAGCTCTGAATTGTCACCCCCCCCTTGACAAGGTTCCTGACAGATATCCAAAAGTGTGTGTAATAGTAGTGATGGAGCTTTTGGTTTCTGACCCCAGCTTTCTAACATACTTAGAATATATGAGAAGAAAAGAATTTCACTGGCTTCATCTTTAACCAGTGTCATTATTGTTCCTGTTTTTTACTTTCCACCGGTCATAAACTTTTTCCTACTTAAATGTATAATTCTGGCGTGTTTTGATCTTGTTCGAGAATATACTGTATATGCTGACAATAGATAAAAATATCTGACAGGTTTGATATTATAGCTTTTGTTTTAACTCCATCTTCGTTAAGAGCTTCGGCTAAGGTTCGGTTTAAATATAACATACTACTAATTAGATTTTGCATTAATACCATTGTTATGTCTTTATAAATATATCAAGATTGGCATGTGCTTCTTTTTGAACTCTCCACATTTATTTCCATTTGCTGGTATAATAAGTTTCACTCTTGTGGGAAATTTATTTTAGATTTTGTGGAGACTTTCGATCACAAGGGATTTAGTAAAGTCAGGTACTGATTTACAGTAGGTAAGGTGAGGAGGACTGGGGGGGATTACAATTCATCCCAAAGATGCTCAACAGGTTTTAGGTCGTAGCTCGAGAGCGGGGGATCTTCAGCACCAACCCATGTAAAGCCTATCTTCATGGATCTCACTTTGTGAGAAGGTTTGGGTCTCCTAGTTCAAGTGAAGGGAAAATTTTATGCTAAAGCATCCAATGACAATCTGTGCAATTGTGTGCCTCCAACTTTGTGGTAACAGTTTAAAGAAGGACCACGTGGTTGAAAAGTCGGGTGTCCCAGTACTTTAATCCATTTTTATATGAACCCCCTGTCCACATCTGGCAGTAACATGTGTCCTGAGTGATTGGATGAGATTGTAAGTAGAGCTAAGTACAGGACTGATTGGGGTCCAATCAGTTTTTATCCACCTTGATGATTCTCTATGCACAAAACCAGCTCCATTAAGATGCTTTCCATAGGTTGAATATAGGGGAGTAACGGTACACGTATTCGTACAAAAATTGTTTTTTTATTATTTCGATTGCATTATATATATATTAATGCATATTATTTAATATATCAGGGTTGCAACAACTAATCGGTAATGAAATTCGTTGTCATCGAACGCGGTTATCGATTAGTTGGGCTGCTCAAGTTACGGGTTAGCGTGGCGCCAAGATAACGCAGCCGATTGCGAAATGGCGGAGGGTCAAAATGTGCGTCCCAGATGAAGGCGAAACATCAGCACGGTATACAAAAACTGTAGAATCCTCTTCGTGTGAAAATGGTGTCGTTTAATGAAGTGCTACTGTGCAAATTGTTCGTTTGCTAACTTCGGGACAGTCGCACCGAATCTGTTCTAGCGTGACTCGCTAGCATCAGGTCGCACGATCAGTTCGCTCGCGACACGGTGATAGCGATAGCGAACAAACACTCAAATTTAAAAGCGGGAAATAACAGCAGCAGTAAACGATTACAATTTTGGTGATTGCAGTGGTTTTCTGCGAACGATTCAATTTGTGTACAAACGCATTTTTTCTTTTTTAATCGCGCCTGTTAGCTCGCTGCGTTTCTCTGTTCCGTTCTCTTTTTATAGCGTTCGTCTACTACAACAGTAACTTTGTTTTCAAACACGATTTACTAGGTTCAAATGCTTGTTTTCAATGTTTGTATATTTAATTTATGCATATAACATTTAATTATTCAACAAAATCTAATTCATTATATATTCTAGATGCTTAGATCTTTACAACTGAACAAAATCTCTGTGTATATTTTTTTTAAACAAAAATGGTAATAAAAAAATCTATATTTTATATTGATTTATTAAGCACGGTTGCCATCTGCAATTATCAAAACAATAGAAATGTCGATTTACACAAATTGCTTCACCTTGCATATTCAAATCTTTTTTTATTTTGAATTTTTTTTGGTTTTCAAGGTGAAATGCACTCAAAAAGCAGGAAATATAAGCTTTAATATGCCTAAATTGAAAATAGTTAAACCCAATATGTGGCTTTTGCATTTTTTTTTTTAAGGACACTTTTATACCTAAATTCTCTAAATTAGGATTTTAAATAGTTATAATTATATATATAGCAAAACATCTAATTAAAACATCTAATTAATTTTTTTTTAAATCAAATAATAAAAAAAATCATACAATTAATCAATTATCAAAATAATCATTAGTTGCAGCTTTATAATATATAATGTATTGAATTAATTTGATTTATTCTGTTTTATTTTTCAAAATTTTATTTTAATAAAACATTTTTATAAAGCATTTATGAGCATTTATAAAGATTATTTTTATAAAAACCAAGCATTTTATTTAAAATTGTTTTAAAAATGTAATCTCTTAATTACATTTTGCATTTCTTCACCCTAAATATCCCGAAATTGAACCGAACCGTGACTTTAAAACAGAGTTACGTACCAAACCGTGAATTTTATGTACCGTTACACCCCTAGCTGAAGTTGATCTCCTGCTACAGAGCTCTGACCTCAACCCTATTGAAGACCTTTGGGATAAATTTGGAACACTGACAGGCCTCCTCACTTCACCTACACCACTTTACTAATGCCCTTGTGGCTGAATGAGGCCGAATCTCTACGAAATCTAGTGAAACATCTTCCCAGAAGAGTCTGCCTGAAGACCCTCAAAAAGAACGACGTTCAAGGAAGTGGGACGTCTGCAATCATCTAAGCTTTCTCTATCCGTTTCTTCTGACCGTGAAACGTATTTTAACGTACATTTGAGTAAAAAAAAAAAAAGGCTTGAACGCGATGTATACATCGATAGAAGCCCGGCTGTAAATATTGACATTCAATTATCTCGGCGTGTCCTTTTTCCTTGGAGTCAGGATCATTGCTTTCAGACCATCCTGTGGAGCCCGTGGAGGTCTGCAGTACTGCATTGCACGGCTACTTTACCTCCTTTCACGCCGTGTCTGCAGGGATTTCGATGAGGTTTCATATGAACAGCGATGGGAAAAACTATACGTGTTAACCCTTTGCTTAACCAAAAAATGTGCAAGTGAGGAGCGAATTAGCAAAAAAAAAAAAAAAAATCATTTCCCTTTTTCTTCTCAGTTTATCCTGTACACAGTATCCATGTTTGACATTGGGAGCATTTCTGCTGAGGACAGGGTTTTTATATATATTTGCTATATTATGTGGTATAAATAAAGGATTGACACACATACAAAGGAAATTAGGTTTGCTAAGTAGGATTGATTGTTTACAGTCCAATCACAGTTCTGGTCTTTGGCCAGATTTTATACCAATCCGATCTCTACCGGTTGTTGTTTGTTTTTTCAATCGTAGCCGTACTTTTGTCCATATATACAGTACTTGTATTAAAAAATGTGTCGGATTCAAGTTTACATTTCATCGCTCTTAACAAATTTGCATCAGTAAAAAAAACTATATATATAATTATCGGTAAATGCGCAATACTTTTATTATTTAGAAAGTGATTATTGTAGATTGATTTCTCCTCTCTAAACTGTCTCTCAGCACCGCTGCTGCTACGTGAAGGACATATTAGATATTATAATACACTACGGAGACCGAGGCGTGTCCTAAGAGTCACATAGAATACAGATTAACATGGCAGAGGTAGAGCTGCGTCTTCCTGCATACAGAACAGGAGAACAACATCTGGTTTTATTTCATCTTTTTTCTTTTCGCACTACAGAGGCCTATTTGTGAAAGAGGCCATGCGTTAGAAGTCAAAAGGCGCTTAAGTAAATTGATGACTTGCTGTCTGAAGAAATAAAAGCGAACTATCTGTACCATGTTGAATTGCGGAGCGTCGTATTTTTTTCATCGTGCTGCATTGATCCTATTATACATGAATGGATCTTATCTTTAGAAATCACAGTTTAGAGCGTTAGAGATATACGAAACATCGTCTGAATTGTATCCTTCGGAAAATCTTTATCTCCATCCTCCTGCCGACTACCACACCCCTCTTACATCATCTCCCGGAAACTACTGCTCTGATTGGTTGATGGGCAGAAAACAAAAGCGCAAAACTCACAAGATAGAAAGATGGAGACGGACCAGACAGACACCCCCCCCCCCCCATTTAAAAAAAATAACTTGGAAAATTGGAGCTACTTATTACTTTTAATTGGGTCGATTTATTTAGACGGGTAACTTTACTTGTACTTAAGTAAAATTTTAAGTACTTTTACTTGAGTAAAATATTTTAATACTCTTTCCATCTCTGTTAGTTTTATCCCAAAAAAAACAGAAGGAACGATATATTACCGGTTGTGGTTCCTCTTTTAACACGAATCCCCCGTTAATTAAATAACTGGGCTTAATAGTCACAAATTCTGGATTTATTTTGTATTTTTTTGTGTTTTTCTAAACTTAATGTTAATCTTAATATACACTGATTTCTTTCGCACATCCACTTAATTACCATTCAAAAAAAAATCGCTCAGAGATTTATTTCAGCGTTAATTTCTATCTCGGAATTCCTGCGAGTCAAAAGTTGTCTCTTTAAACCGTCTGAAAGATCCTTCAAATTGATGCAGCGAAGCTTCTAATCGTCCAATTGCCGTAATTAGACTTTGACTGGGAGTGCACATGTGGCTGCGTTCAAGAGAATCACATTAAAAACTAATGTCTTTTTTTGATACTATAAAAAAAAAAAAATCCAAGCGTTTCACCCGGGACCTCTGAAAAAGTACATTGAGGAAGTGGATGCACTTGTCCAGCAAAGAGAGCATTTTCCTGAAAGGTTCAACGCAACCCCAAAAAACTGGTTTTATCAGGTATTAAATATATCAAGAGACTCTCAGGATTTCTCAGGATTAAAGGGATGTCTTGCAAAAAAAAAAAAAACATAGGTGAACCCCAGCCATCAGGAGGAATATTCTGTCGATTGATAGATCAATCAGAGACTGTAGAGCTTAGCCATAATGATCAGCACTATGCATGGAGAAGATAAAAAAAATGCAGAAACTTTTAATCAAACACTAGCATGGTATCCATAGCATCATATTCTTTTCTGCGTTTTGCTGTTAAATAAGACTTCAGAAATGAGATGACATCATGAAGAAGGAACTAAACATAAAGTCACCGTACTCTACATACAGAAACCCAACAGTGTCTCGATTAATCTTATAACAGAGTTGTGCAATAAAACAATGAGCGTTTGTTTTCTGTGGATGGAACATTTCCAGCAAGTCAAATTCCAATCCATTTTTCAACCTTTTATAACAGGGAGAAGAGAAATGACCCGATATGGGCGGTAATGTCAAATTTGGACTCTAGTTTGGTGTTGGAGATGGAATATGATCCTAATGGCAGGATCAGGACTTCTCAGCTTGCAGAGCATATGCAGTACACACCGTTGTTCCTTCACAAAAGATTAGCGTATTCACAGGTCTACGGTTCCAAAATAATGAAAAGGTTTTTTCCGCATTGTGACTTTAAACACAAAAGTATTGATTTTTCCAGCCATGTGTGGTTCTTCACCAAAATGTGTATAGGATATCTTTAGATGCACTAAACTTTTTTTTTTTCTTGAATTAGGAGACCCAAACCTGCTCCAGAATGACCAAAGCTAGCCACAAAGCCAGCACCATGAAGATGTGGTTTATATGGGTTGGAGTGGAAGATCTCCTGCTTTAGAGCTCAATTGGATGAATTGGAATGCTGACAGGCCTCCTCACCTCACCTACATCAGTACTCAGGTACCTTTCTAACACCCCTATGGAAAAATCCAATAATATATTATTGTTATATAGATATTGTTGTAGATGATATACACTATATTTCCAAAAGTATTGGGTCACCTGACCTTTCATGCTACATGTGCTTCCAAACTGTTACCACAAATCTGGAGGAACTCAATCGTACAGGACGTCTTTAGATGGCGCTATAATAAAATTTTGCATTCACTTAAACTTGGAAACCCCAGACCTGTTCCAGCATGGGGATGCCCCTGTGCACAAGGTGAGCTCCTTGAAGATCTGGTTTACATGCTTTGGAGAGGAAGATCTTGCTGAGCTCTGATCTCATCCCTACTGAACACCTTCGGGATGAATGTGAACGCTGACTGCACCCCAGGTCTCCTTACCTACATCAGTACCTGCCTTTCGTAATACACTTGTGTCTGATGAACACAAATATCAATAACACACTCCAAAATCTAGTGGAACATCTTCCCAGACGAGTGGAGGGAATTAGAAGAGCAAATTGGGACTAAATGTGGAACGCGATGTTTAAAAAGCACACACTGTACGTAGGTGACCCAACACTTTTGGCAATATAGTGTGTATGAGGAATGCGTGGCCTCTTGTCTGGGCCCATTGACATTGCGCAGACAACTTAGGAATGCGTGTTAAGAGAAACAAGAGCGAGTCCCTCTTAACATGAACAATTTCACGACCAAAAAAAACGTAAAAACCTTCTACATCATTTTGAGCGCAATTTCTTTGCTTTCCCCAAGGCATAATGTAAGAAGATGGCTGTAAAATCCTATTATAATTAAATCAGATGCATTTACTACACTTTCAAGCCAATCTGTGTTTATTTCAATCACAAACCATATGCTATCAATTGAATTCAGAGCGTGCAGCACAGCAAAATAAGACAACATGAGGAAATGGGGGACTGCCCTGCGGAATACCACCGCTCCAGCATCCGAGTGTATTGTGTGCTTAGTGTTGAATGTGAACATGGGCATAAAAAAAAAAAACATGCACCACATAGAGTGCCTGTCAAAAACATCCAGTCACTATGGAACAAACCAGATAAAAAGCAACAACACACAAAAATCGGACAGTGAATGGGTGGACTGAGGAGTCCAAATTTGTCTCTAAAAGAAGAACTCGTGTAAGGCGGAGAACAGGAGAGAAGATATAAGCAGACTGTCTCAGACAAACAAACATGAAAGGTGGAAGCTAAAATGTTTTGGGTTTTGTTTTAAAGCCAGGATGGTTAAAGACCTTTTCTGAGTGAAAGGAACCAACATGGCAACCGTTCCATACAATGCAATGCAATTTGGCTGAATGGAACTGACTTCAGTGAGCCGAAAGCGTTCGTCTGAGCTCTTTGTGCGTCACTTAGAACTCAGACAGTCGTCTGGAGTGATATCTATCATGGAACGGGCTGCCCAGTCACCGCACCTAAATCCTATTGAACTGCTCTGGGATGAATTGGATCGCAAAGAGATCTCCAACTAGTGAAGAAGGACAAAAAGCACGGCAAAGACAAATTTCAGCTGAATGTTTGGAGAAACGAACTGTCTGGATGCTGAGAGTGTGAAAAGCTGTTGTTCATGGTAAAGGAGGCTTTTTCAAAGTCCAAGTTTATTTCTGTAGCACTTTTCACAATAGACATTGAACCAGGAGCTTCTGAGGAACTCATAAA
Source organism: Silurus glanis (assembly GCA_014706435.1). Taxonomy (NCBI): domain Eukaryota; kingdom Metazoa; phylum Chordata; class Actinopteri; order Siluriformes; family Siluridae; genus Silurus; species Silurus glanis. Next base: position 1,915,782 of record JAAIIK010000092.1, read on the forward strand.
AAAAAACTCAACAAGAAAATAAAGTCTGGACATATTTTATATATTTGTTTGGTCAAAGTAAATCTTCAGACGGTTACTTGGTTCAAGTTCTAGCAATTCAAATGCAGCATTTAGCATCATTTGGCTAAATAAATTATACCTGATTACATAAAACTACAGACAGCATCAGACGTTAATTATACGAATTGAAAAAAAACAATAAACCGAAGTATAATATGGAATTTCTACACTTTCGGAAACCCTGAGAACATTTCAGAGCTTTCAGATCCAGTCAGGTGACGAGAAGCGACCCTGCAAATTTGTCATGGAAAACTGAAATCGGTGCGCTGTGCTTCGCTGTCACTTCCTGCTAATATGACTAGTCCTATCTGTGGGAATAAAATATTTCAGCTTAGATCTTATTAAACTACGTTCTTCTTTTCATTCCAAGAGCTTCAAAAAAGTGCGACGACCGCATAAAATACATATTAAAGACAAAAGTATTGGGACACCTGAATTTTCCAGTTATATGTGGTTCTTTATCAAATGGTTTCTACACATTTGGAGGCACACAAATGCATAGGATGGCCTCCGATTCACCTACATCAGCAAATTATATACAGCGTATTATCAAAATCTCCACAATCACCCTCCAAAAACTTAGATACTTCAGCACCAGATACTTCAGGACACCTTCCCAGAAGAGTGAAGGTTATCATAAGATCTAGAATGGGATACTCAAAAAGCACATTTCATACAATCGTATGCTCGGGTGTCCACAAACTTTTGTCAGCATAGTGGCGAGACATGGATTTATATCACATGTTCTTGCGTACAGCCCATAATTAGCTCCGCACACTTTTTAGATTTGCTTCGTTGCATATTTAAGTCCTTTCGCTCCAAGTGTTACAGCTGCGATCCGGCTCCTTGTCATTTTTTTTTTAACACTCACGCCCAAACATCAGGAAATAAGTGCTAATCTTGAACTAATCTATCATTAGTGTGATCGCTCCACTCCTGCCCTCTTCCCTCCAATCATTTCGGCTCAGTGGCTGGATTTCGAATCATAAAGACGCCAGCAGAGAGGCAATTTGCGGAGAAAAAAAAAAGAGCTTCATGTGTATGAAAGATCAAAATAAAGAAGATGTGAATTAGAGTACAAAATATGACTTCCTACAGTAAATTTGTCAAGACAACATGAGGGGAAGCACACGGGGTCAGTGGATCTCTGCGAATAGTGTCAGTATGAGAGCTCATTAAAAAATAAAGTGTGTTTTTATATATATATATATATATATATAAATATCTCAGGGACAGCAAGGCCTTCTCTGCTGGCCTAAACTCAGATCAAAATCACTGACTTACATTTTAATATCATTTTGTCCATTATTATAAATATATTCAATTATTCCCAATAGTCTATTCTCTCCGTTTCCCTCTGTCTATATACGTTGGTGTTTCTATCCAAATCAGATTTCTGCCGTCACCTTACATTGATGTAACCAATCAGACTGCGAATTGGTCACTACGAACACAGCATTTTCACTAGCACGCTAGTCTGAGCTCCCAAAACGCATCTGTAGCAAACTGCACAAGCCTAAATATATGTGTGTGGATTGTCGTTTTTTTTTCCTGACAGAGGAAAAGTAATTGATTTGGTCGCAGACATTTACAAGGCGGACTTTTCAAGAAAAGCTGGACATCGTAAAGGAAAAGTCGGCCCAGAACAGTTCAAAACGGATGTCAGGCACACACATGTTAAAACACACAATTTGCCTTTATTTTTTTCCCAGAAAAAGCCATAAAGCACTGAAAAAATGTACGATAAACCTGATTTGATGAGGTGAATATCGATGCTTCTGCTAGAGATGATGTATGCAGTCGGTGCAGTTGTGGCTACAGTGAAAGGAGACTTGTTGAATTGTGTTCGTTGAGTTTCTTGCTTTAGTAACGACCAGTGTTGGGCAGTAACGCGTTACCATTAATATGCTCATTATTTGACTTTAGTTGAGCATAAAGACAAAAACTTTTAAGTCAAATGTAAGCTGTGTCTTTCTGGTTCGAAGGTCGTATCTACTGCGATAAACAGCAACTTTAATCTGTTGAAGCTCCTCCAGGAACTCCATGCTAGAAGCTAACCCGGTGTTCTGTTCTACATTGTTGATAGTTTTCATACTTCAGCTGTGAAAGGAACATTTTTAAGAGCTCAACACAACAGCAGAAGCCACTTTAGTTTTTGATTCTGAAAATATTATTCAGCTTGTTTTGTTATTTATTTCAGAAATCCTATTTTCAGAAATATATATAAAGAAACAAAAAAGAAGAACCGATTTCCAACACACACACCTTCATCCTCCTACATGACTCTCTCAGCCATTTCCCTCATCCCCGACACATCTTTCTAGACTCCTTTCCTCCGACTCCTTCTATCTATCTTAATATCGCTCCTCTTCGTGTTTGCTTTTTCCCCCTATCAGTCACTCGAGCTGTGTTAAATTTGAAGCCTTTCATGAAAATGATCCAAAAAACCCGTACAGTGTGTTCCCTCATTCACCACGACTGCAGATGTATCCGTTTTTTTTCTCTGCAATATGTCTCGTGAATTACAGCGACGTGACATGAGGAACCGAGTGTGACATCCGAATCTTTTTCTCCCTCTTTGGTGTTGCTCATGCGTGGTACTTTCTTGGAAATAAAAGTCAGGTACTGATGGAGGTCACGTGAGGAGGCTTGGGGTGTAGTCAGGGTTCCAATTCATGTTCAATAGGGTTGAGGTCCTGGCTCTATAGCAGGTGATCTTCCACTCCAACCAATGAATAGCATATTTTCATGGAGCTGGTTTTGTACAAACAGGCATTTTGGGTCTTCTAGTTAAAGCAAAGGGAATATTTTATGCTAGCATATCCAAAGACATCCAGGAAAAGATCCACCTCTGGCTGGAAAAGTCAGGTGTCTCAGTACTTCTGCCTATACAGGATAGTCTACTATCAGCTAGTCATAATTACCTGGAATGATGAGCTTTTAATTATATTTAATACTGTAAAGAGATTAAATACAGATTTTTGGATGGAGCTGAGCAGCAAAGACGTTCTAGCAAATGAGCGATTGTTTTCTCAACTTATAATCAAATGTACCTAAAAAAAAAACAAACACATTACCTCCGATTATAAGTAACAGGACACAAGTTCTCAGTTCTGATGATCAGGATCATGTCCTGAGGTAAAAATTCGCACATGGCATCTAACTGCGAGAAATCTATTCACTCGTCTCAGTCAAGGTTGGCGGCTTTGTTGACGAAATCTTTTTTCAAACGAATGTCTTTTCATTCATTTCAAGGAATTGCTGCTTACAAACGCTACAATAATCTCACAACATGCTACCTCACACACACACATTGGTATCCTCATACATGGCTAGCTTAGCCAAATCCACCACCTTGATACCAGGTCTTCCTTGCACCTTGAGAGACAATGGGAGCGGTCAAACAGCGCTAGAGGCCCGAAGGGAGATTGTAAGCAGTGATTTGTCGAAAAGACATTAGTCGAAAGAGATTTCGTCAACAGAACAGCCTTCACAGAAACTGAGACGAGTAGAGAGATACACGAGGCTGGTATTTTACATGCCGTGAGTGACTTTTACCTCAGGGGACAAACCCGCTCATCAAAAATCAGCTTGATGATAATCTGCGTTCTGACAAATAAGTAGCAAGATGTACGTATTGATAAAGGTTTTGAAATGCTTTCTGGATAAGAGCGTCTGCTAAAAGCCATAAACGTAAACTAAAGAGATCTAGAGATCTGGCGCATATCCCTCGTTCCACTGCATACATACATTTAAACAATTCATTTGCCATAACAGTTATTGCGTAAAGGAAATACTTGACTAGCAAGGATTTAGCCGTCTTAATGCTGTTTCTTCTGAAGCACATGTTTAACAGGTTTTTTTTTTTTTTTTTTTTTAACCAATACATTTTCATGTGATTTCTGAGGAAAAAAAATCGAAACAGTTTTGTTTTCTTGAAGGAAAGATGTCAAAATTAGTATATTATTAGCATATAATTAGTCATAATAAGACTGCTACCCAAATACAGTACAAAATTCAGCCATAACATTAAAACCCCCTGTGTTCTAATATTGCCTAATAGTTCTTTCCAACAAATCTCTGACCCTAGACTCCACAAGACCTCTGAAGGTGTGAAGATATCTAGCACTAAGTCTTTAACAGCCAGATCCTCGGAACCTTGGAAATTGCGACGTCAGGGCACTGTGAATCCGTTTTTCCAGGACTTCCAACAGCTTGGGCACTCTGGCTGGTCTGCAGCTATATATACAGCAAGCTGTGTGTTCTGACACCTTTCTATCAGAGCCAGCATGAACTTTTTGTCAGCAATTTGTGCTTTAGGAACTCTTCCATATGGCTAGACTTTGCTCCTCACACTCATCAGTGAGCCTTCAGAGTCCATGATTTACCAATTGTCCTTTTTGGACCACTTTTGGTAGATACTGACCCCTGCTTACCCTGGAACAGCATTCTCCAAGACCTGTTCTGCTCTGATTCAGCCATATAGATACACTTTATGGACAAAAGTATTTGACTTTTCTAGCCATATGTGATTCGTACTAAAACATTTACCACAAAGTTGGAGGCACACAATTGTATCGGATCTGGTTTACAAAGGTTAGAGTGGAATATCTTCTGCTGTAGAGCTCAGATGTCAACCCTATTTAACATTTTTGGAAAGAACGCTGATTTCAGACCAGGCCTCCATCATTATTTTCTGACTTTATGTATTAATGAGAACAAATCTCCACAAAATCTAACAGAACATCTTCCCAGAAGAGTGGAGGATATTTTACCAGGAGATATGGACTAAATGTGGAATGGAATGTTAAAAAAAACCGCATAGAGTACAATGATCTATACATAGGATGGAATCGAAGATCTTCCGCTATAGATCTCTGACCATCAACCCTACTGAATAATAATGGGATGAACTGAATGCACCCCAGGGCTCCTCACCTCACCTACATCAGGACCTGACTTTACTAACATCCTTGTAGCGCAAATCTCCACGAAATTTAGTAGAACATCTTCCCAGAAGCTGAGGTTATTATACCAGCGAATGGGGACTAATAGGATGTTCAGGACGCATAGAATGGACTTTATCACTTACATAAAAACTTAAAAAAAGACTAAATCTAGTTTTTGGCTCGTGAACATCGAACCAGATGTAGTAATTGTGTGTTAAGTATCACCCTGCAGTGTCAGGGGGTAATGCGGCGCCGTAGCTCGTTTCTGCTACCTCATTATTCTCCTTATATTTTGTATTCTTGGAATCTCATTAGTTGCGGTCTTAAGTAAAAAAAAAAAAAATTACGTCGGATTTGCGACGCCTTTCGCTCGTGTTTCCAGAAACCCGACAAGCTCGAGGTTTAATACTGATTACGTAATGAGCGAAGAGGAGAAATGTTATTGCTATTATTACATCGAGATAGTCTCATTAAGTGAAGCCATTTGTATTGTTTAAAATTAGCTGCAGGTGAATACGCAAAACCCGTCTCTTCGCCGTTATGAATCGCCTCTGTTACCTTATTGCTGTATTTAAAAAGCTGCCGGAGATGTATTTTGTTTGTTTGTTTATATATTTATTTCAGGATTAAGTCATTATACGGAGAAATTCCTGCGTGTTGAAATAGTGTAAGTCCGATTCAGTTTAGCAACGAAACGAGCAACAATTTTAGGTCCGTGTACCGTGCGTTCACTCTGTTTTTTTTTATCCGCAGTTGTGCGAAAAACTTATTATTCGTTTGTTTTTGTTTTTTCTTATTGAATGAATGAAAATAATTTTTACAAAGCACACACAAAAGACAAAACGATTTTTTTTCTTCAAAAATTCCACCAAATATGACCAAAAGGAAATATACTAAATGTGATCAATGCCCTAAATTGTGAAATATGTTAAGTGGATGTCAAAGTACAATTCACTGGTGGACTTTTTTCAGGATGAAACGTTTAATCTTCAGCCAATTTGCTTAAATTATATTTAAAATAATACAAACTGAAGCATATTTCGATATCGCAGGCGATCTAGAACGTTATGGGGCGGGGCCAGAAAGGTGGGTCGGGGCAGGTTGTGGTTAAAATGCGCATCAAACTGGATTTACTGATTCATAGAAACTTCTTAGAGTGAAGCCAGAATGTTGAATGAAGCCACTGGATGGATTATACTAATCTAATGGACTAATGGTTGATTGGGTTTTATTAACAAGAGTCCCATAAACTCACAAATTCACAAAATCAGATGGCAAGAAACGATAAATGAGGCGTATTTTGAATATGCAGAGAAAAATTTTGTTTATAGTGGGTTAGATTCCTCAAACTTGGAGGACTTTTCCATTCATACGTTTTTGTCTACACTACGGAGGCATAAACCATCGTGATCAATACTAACCTGAATCGATGAGCCGTGTCTGACCTCTGCCTACATATAGATTTAAATTCAGCTGAACAGTTAACTCAAACGCTTTAAAACATAAAACAAAAATGCCTCCGGGGACCTGTGGGTTTTCATCCCGTATATATTTTTTCTTTTTTTTTTTCTTTTTTTTTTTTTACAAACGTTCGCAATATTGCGTTAAGCCTCCCTGCCCATTGTCACATCAATGAGAAATCATTCGTCTTCGGCCTCATTGACTCCTACAGTGAAATGAGCTCAGCGACTGCAGCGGTGACTCAGCCCACGCAGCCGGCGCTCGCATTAATTATATTTCACTTTTGTCAGCACATTAAATGCGGGCGCTCGTGGCAGCTGGCGTGTCGTAAAGTGGCGGCCGACCGTAACGCCGGGACTTTTTGACCTCTAAACAAAATGGCTGACTTTTTTTTTCCTCTTCTTCCTGCCTCATGCTTCAAGTCAGCAATCAGCAGGAAGAACAGAACAGACTTGGCTACTGCAGACCGGAGGGTCAATATTGCATTTATTTTTGTTTTTATTCAAGGGCACACTGGTCTTTCTCGATTAGCGCTGCATGTTAGCGAAAGGGAAATATTTTGCCATTCTAGGATTCCTTCCAGTAAAATAAGACGATTTCAGCTACATATTGCATTTAATTAATCTCTGGTTCATATTGCTCGGCGTTTTTTTCCCCATCGCGGAGATTCGGTGAGAAGGTGCTTGACGCGCTTCGAAAAAGAAGACCATCCGGGACCAGTTCCAGAAGTGGCAGGATCGCTGGGAGCGCAGTATTGCTATGAAAGGAGACTATTTTAAAAAATAAAGAAGAAAATTAAAGTATTTTCTTGTAAACAAAGCTTATCTCGAAACTTTTTTATATATGGGATGGAGTGGAAGGTCTTGAGTAGCCTGATCTATAGCAAGACAGACTCGCCTGGGCTCCTCACTCTCGAATAAATGAGCCTTAGGAACCCAGGTTGTCCTTCTTTGGGTACAGTAGATACCATCCCCTTGTGGCCCAGGCAACACCAGTCCACAACAACAGCTCAACAAGACATGTTTTGATTCTGTCGTCTAGACGTCTCCATGTGGATCTTGTCAAAGGTCCTGTCCATTTTTCCTGCTTCCAACACATGAACATGAAAAATGGATTGTTCACCTGCTGTACCCCTGATTGACACAAATCATGGCAATTTAGATGTTTGGGATTTTCACAGCCAAAATAAAGCACAGAAAAATGAGGTCTAACATGTAGTTTAAAATAGCAAGGCTAAAGATAAAAACAGGTCTCCGAGCAAGGCTAGCTGTCCACTTAGATGGTATGTTGTCATGCCCTTATGATGAAATACCACCAGTGCACATTTCTACACGTGAGGGGGAACGTTTGAGGTTTTTTCCTCCACATACATTAAACGCCTTGTTGTTTTTCAGCCAGAAGATTCTACATACTAATAAAAAACATGCCTATTTTGGTCATTTCTCCACCGCTTGGAGGAAAAATGACTGTACTGATACTATGACTGGGTTGTCCACCAAAAAAAATACAAATATAGGGATAAGGTGTGGTGGTCCTAGTTGGGCAGGGTAAGGCATGGTGGTCCAGGGGGGGCAAGGTGGGGCATTGTTGTCAAGGATGAGGGAGGGTGGCTTGGTGCAGGGCAGGTTGTTCTCAAATGTGTTTGAAGATTGTGTGCTTGGCATATTGTTGTAAAAAGAGGACATATGCGGATGTTAGGAAGACCAGCTATGTTATAGCGCCCCTGGAGCACAGGTTAAGAGCCTTGCTCAAGGGCCCCAAGAATGGCAGTTTGGTGATACCGGAACTTGAACTACCGACCTATTGATCAGTAACCCAGCAGCTTAACCACTGAGCTACCAAAATCCAATCAGATGGCACAAAACTAGGGTATATTTGTTCAAATTATTAATATAGTTAAACGTAGCTACTTCTTTTTTTTTTTTCATTTTTATAACCAAAAAACCCCCCTGAATGACGTAACAAACACGGACCAAACACAACCGCTCCTTCTCTAGTTTTTTCTCACTGCTGTGGGTGAAATGAGATTTTTTAATATCCCCTAGCGTCATCATCTGGTTTCTCATTTACAGCCCAGTAAACCTCTCATCACTATTTGCCCACTGAAACCTGTTCCCACGGCGAATTTTTTTTACCAATTCGAGACGGACGAGCGCGTGAACGCGCATCCGGAGAAGGCGACGGCGACAGGGCGTACGAATCATACTGTAATGCTTGATGAGGTTGCGTTGTGTAGTTGTGGGGTATGACTGACAGCAGAGTATTTTTGTGATTTTTTTAAATAAAAGAACCAAAGAATAAACAAATATGGACTATTTTTCTCAGCCTTTTTCGTTGATATTTACCAACAGTGCCAATATTGATGTGTAGGTTTGCTTGTGAACTGGTGGTGATACAATAGTTTTATATGGAAAAATGTAAAAAATGTAAAAAAAAAAATAAAAAAAACCCCTATTTGTTTCTGTACAAAAAACCACCTATATATATATATAAATATTGCAATTATGAGTGAAAAAAACCTATATAAAAAATACAAATAAAAAATAAAATCCAAACAGTGACAGTTAAAATTGAATGCAATAAAATACAATAAAATCAATTGCATTCCATTAATTGCATTGCCGTTGGCTAATATTGCTCGTAAACATCTGACTATCTGCTCGTTCCT
>JAAIIK010000092.1:1925019-1944217 GCA_014706435.1 Silurus glanis
CCCCCCCCCCCCCCCCCGATTTCATGCGACAACAGCTGTGCTTATTTCTGGCTCCGATTGTGTCTCGTGAGGAGCTCGGAATTAATGAGAAGGACAGCCGCTGAAGGGTACGAGGCCAGGAGTGTTCCAGTAATGTTAAAAATTGAGGCGGGTGATCTTTGTCTCCAGATTCGCATTAATCACGAGGACATGGAAGCACATTTCGCGTCGATGAGGCCAGCGTCTTTACCGGACCTTTGCTGAGCTTTTCGTGTTCTTTACCGTCGAGAGCATCTGCCCGGATTTTCCGAGGACACCCTTTTTTTTTTCCTTCCGAGATTCCAAGTAATTGATTGCGTTACTGTAAACAGAGCCACAAATGAGGCGACGCGAAGGCGACACCCAATTGCCTGGTCAATCTGTAATAGCACCGGTGACAGATTTATATAGGAAGAGAGATGCTTTATTGATCGTACGAAGGGGGATCGCGTCGTTAGAGAAGCTGGACTGAACTCTGCGCTAATGAAGAGCTGAACATACAAACAGGAATGAGTGGAAATGCGGCACCGGGATTTTAACATTGAATCAAAAAATACGTAAAACACAACTGACTCACAATTTCAGCATTAAGCTGATTTTATTTCCAATTCTCACGAACACAATTTGGAGAAAAGTACTGGGACACCTGAGTTTTTCCAGCCATATTTGGTTCTTGTCCAGGTATCGGATTGAACACAATTATATAAAATGTCTAGGACCCAAATCTTTTTTACTGCCCCTATGCACAAAGCCAGCTGCATGAAGATCTGGTTTACATGGCTTAGAGTGGAAGATCTCCTGCTATAGAGCTCTGATCTCGACCCTATTTAGATGGATCGTAACCATTTTCTCCTCACCCTTCATGACTTTATGAGCCCCCTTGTGGCAGGACGTAATCTCACAAATCTGCACAATCCAAAATCCAGTGGAACATCTTCCCAGAAGAGTGGAGCTTCTTATAACAGCAAATCAGGACTAATTTTGAAAATCAGACATTCAGGAATGTACGAGACCTACCATGTACCAGACAAGTTTCTCCCTCTATGAGGAACCGTATTCAGTTTTGGCGACACATTTACAACCCCAGACGCCTCTTTGTTTTCTACCTCGTCCTGCCATGCCATCGTTAGGCAGCTCACTCAGCCAAAAAAAACACTCTGCTACATAGAGATCAGATTCCACAGCACCTGCAAGTCGCCTGCTTCGCTTCCAGCCGAGCGATTTATTTTTTTTTCCCATGCAAGCCCAAAAGTACTGTATGGTCACGCTTTTTCGGTTTTCGTTCTGAGCCCTACAGTAGGCACGTCGTGCGAAGAAGCCATGAATGCCGAGGCGCCCCCTGAAGTGTCACTACGGCTCATGAGCAAATTGCAGATTTCTCAAGTGCTCCAAATAGCGAGGCCCGGCAAATGAAAAGGCGTAGCCTTGAGCCTTCAGGCGATAAGGATGAATTATAGCACCATGAGGCCACGTCGTAACGGTACCTCGCGCTTTTTCCCGCTGAGCCAGACGCCAAGACGCCAAGAAGGGATTCTGTAGGCAAATAGCGAGCCATCGATATGAAATCATGATAAAGAGAGAGTGAGATTAAGTCCGTTTTGTACTGGGGGAACTTGATTTGCTCTCGACTGTGCTTTGCTTATGACTGAAAGTGCCATTGGGTATAAGTGTTTGTTTATCAAACAAGAAGAAAAAAAGGGGAAAAAAAAGTGTTAGAAACCACCGGATTAAAGTGGCTTTACGGCATGGATTTTAACAAGCCTCAGGATCTCGGCACTATTTCTCAGCAACCTGAGGGCTGTTTCACCGCTTTATTAGCTCAACTGAAGTTTGATAGATGGCCACTCGAATGCCTGAGGGATTATAAAACACAACTGTAGACTACAGAAGCGAAACCAGAGACGGCGTTGCATTGCGACGTGAGTTTCATTTACGAAAAAATAGAACCAACGATGGCGGATTGAGCTGCGAATCAAAGCGTAAACCAGTTCACTGGCCAAGTCAAGAAGCTTTGATTGTCATTTCAACCATTTATATATCCAGTAATGAAGTAAATGTAATTCGTTACTTTGCTTAAGTAGCTTTTTTTCACGTATCTGTAAATTACTGAAGTATTTCCATTTTGGGGGACTTGATCTTCACTACATTTCAAAGTCAAATATTTTCTTTTTACTCAACTACCTTTTGCGAAATCAGTCGTTCCTTTTTATTTATGAGGATTAAAACCGGTCAAACCAATCAGGGTCGAGCGCACGCTTGTTTTGAACTTGTTTTGTTTGGCGCTTGGTGGAATCTACTTATTACCTACATACAGTTCAGCATTAGTTCAACAACATTTAGAGAGGAATAAATGATGAAAGAAACTCCAGACTCGAACTCACCACCACACCCGTGACCTCATTTGCGCGATTTTTTTGAAGTAGATTAAAAGAAGGGCTCATGATCATTGTAATACAGTGGGGAAAATAATTATTTGGTCCCCTGCTGATTTTGTGAGTTTACCCCCTTACAAATAAATGAACAGTTTAGATTTTTTATGGTAGGTTCATTTTAACAGAGAGAAAAAAAAATCCCACCCAAAAAAACATGAAAGAAACAACAGAATCAAACTCTTCCATTCAAACCTCTCCACCACCATGGGTGAGACCAAAGAGCTGTCAAAGGACGTCAGGGACAAGATTGTAGACCTGCACAAGGCTGGAATGGGCTACAAGACCATCAGATTGTTGCCTTGGCCGTATGTTTTGGGTCATCGTCATGCTGGAAGACCCATCCACCACCCATCGTTAGTGTTCTGGCTAAGACCAGGTGGTTCTCATCCAAGATTCTGCAGAGCATGGTCTCATTCATGTAGTGGAGTCTTTCCACCCTCAGCAGAGAGACAGCCCCAGAGCAAAACGTTTCCTCCTCCATGTTTGACAGTGGGGATGGTGTTCTTAGGGTCATATTCTGCATTTATCTGCTTCCAAAAACAACGAGGTGATGCCAAAGAGCTCAATTTTGGTCTCATCTGACCACAACACACTCGTCCAAGCCTCTATGAATCATTCAGGTGTTCATTGGCAAACGTCAGATGGGTCTGTTCATGTGCATTATTGATCAGAGGGACTTGTGTGTTACCAATGTTTTTCTTGGTGACTATGGTTCCAGTTCCCTTGAGATCATTAACAGGCTCCTCCATTGTAATCCTCACCTTTTTCAGAATAATCTTTACCTCATGAGGTGAGATTTCGCATGGAGCTTCAGAGCGAGGACGATTATCTTGCTTTTCTTCCATTTTTTTTTATCGCAAAAACAGTGAACTCTTTCTCACCAAGCTTTTTGCTGATGGTTTTGTAGCTCATTCCAGCCTTGTGCAGGTCTACAATCTCGTCTCTGACATTCTTTGGGAAGCTCTTTGGTCTCACCCATGGTGGTGGAGAGGTTTGAATGGAAGAGTTTGATTCTGTGACTGGTGTCTTTTATGCACATAATGGGTTAATATTAGTTTAAGTTCTTTCTTAAAAGCACAGGACTAATTTGTGTGTGGGAGTCCAAATTCTAGACTGTTCCTTTTTTTTGCAAGGGGCAAACCCACAAAATCAGCAGGGGACCAAATAATGATTTCCCCCACTGTAGATATCAATCAGTATTTGACTCATTAATATCATTCGAATAATAGATTGGTGTGCTAAGAATCACATTAGAGTCTTTTCACATAGACTGAGTTTAGAGTCTTGTGATAGAAATGAATATTGGAACATTAGAGCTATATTAATATTTCCAGAATTCTCCAGATGAGGTTTCTGGAAATTTACAGGAAATGTTCCACCTCTTTTTAACTGTAAAACAAAGAGGGTATTGTAAACATACAGACATCTGCATAACAGCAGATGGTGGTTTTTACAGGCAAGAAATACATTACCCATCAGCCCCTGCACATCACCTGACCCCAGATCTCAGGACTCACTGTCAAATGGCTGCACCTGATTTAGGTTTGGGGTCAATTAGTACTTGAGGCGATGAACTGTCCCATTTATATTTGAGTTGTTTGAGAAACACTATTGCCAAAAGTTTGAGGACACCTATCTGTAAGAACGGTATGTGCTTTTTGAGCATCACAATCCACATTTAGTCCCAATTTGCTTATAATTCCCTCCACTCTTCTGGGAAGATGTTCCACTAGATATTGTGGAGATTACATTGTGGACCATACATTCAGACACAAGGATGTTAGTAAAGTCAGGTACTGATGTTGGTGAGAAGGTAGAGAGGCCTGGGGTGCAGTCAATGTTCACATTCATCCCAAAGGTATTCAGTAGGGTTGAGATCAGAGCTCTATAGAAGGAGATCTTCCTCTCCAAACCACATATCTTCAGCTCGCTTTGTGCACAGGGGCATTGCCGTGCTGAAACAGATTTGGGTTCCCAAGTTCAAGTGAACGCAAAGGTTTGTACAATTGTGTACTTTGTGGAAACAGTTTGAAGAAAAACCACATATAGCAGGAAAGGTCAGGTGTCCCAATACTTTTGGCAATATAATGTAATTGCATGTTGCCAAGTGAGGTATATCAACAATAGAAACCATCAGCAATGCTGTGATTGACCAGTCAATGGTTCAATGCCAATGTCTACTGTATGTGTTCACAGTTTATATATTTTTTTTTTGCAGAGCAAGAGTTATTGCTCGGAGGTTATGAAGAATTTGGAAACCTTATTAAAATGCCAAGGAACACCTCTAGAATCTGGAAAAACGAGGAGCAAGGACTGAGAGAGTTGCTGACATATGCGTAAGTGTTCCCAGTGTCATATATATTCTTCTATTGAATTTTTTTTCTTAATAGATATTACTTTTTTACTATCAGAGCCTTCATAGGACCCACTAGAACTTGTAGAACTACGAAATATTAATATTTGTTCTACTTCTAGTGTACTTGACGAGTCAAACTTACAATACGAGGGTCTTACAAATGAATTGAGTAACAGGAATTGTTAGTGGTGAAGGATCCTGAATTAGGACTTGAATTCTTGCTCCTTTTTCAAGTTTCAGTCATGAAAATAAAGAGGACATGGCTGACACGGCTGTGACCGGCTTCCCTTATAAAGCCTGGTTCTGTTTACCTGAAATAAAGCAGCATTCGAGCAGGATTTAAATTGACCACCCGTCTCAATATTCAACATTAAGCGCTTTCCAGAAATGCTTTTCTGTCCATCACAATTGCAAAGAACGCTTATTTTCTTTCTAGTGCCCTCAACTGCAGTAAATAAGTGGTCTAAATGACAAAAGACAATTTATTGAAATTTTCAGAATTCAACAACACAAGACTGTAACTAAGGAACCATTAAAGAATCAGCAGGATGAAAAAAAAAATATATTTGCATCCAGGCAGCATCATTCTTTTAGTTGTGACCTTGTAATGATTAGTACCGTCGTATTTATCATTGTTTTACAGCAAACTGTAAACCATTTAATATTCCTCTTTTGTGTCTTTTTTTATATACTTAGACTGGATTTTTTTTTTTCTTAATTATTTTATATATTTATTTTTATGTCCTTGAAAATCTAATTATTGCCCCATTGTTATTTGTGTGTAAAAAAAAAAAAAAAAAAAAAAAAAAGGATTGAAAGCCCGAGCCAGGCTCCGTGATTAAGAAACACAATATGGCATATTGACTCAAGGATGCCTCAAATCGTTCATTCCTGTAATTGCTAAGTTAAAAAAAAAAAAATAAATGTTCCTGGTCTGGGCTGCCCTCTGGATTCCTCCCAGCCTGAGGGATAATGATCCTATAAGCTTCTGGTAAATATTACATCAGAAAGGAAGTAGAAAGTCTCATTACAACACTCGTATCCCATCAGCCGGCGTGTTGCTCTATTCCATCCGGCGTCTGGAAACGTCGCCAGGACCAGGCAGGCTCGCTCTTAACCCGAAATGAGAAAAGTGGAGTTCTCATCTCGGCTAATGTAGCGCCCCCGACTCGCCCGGGTTTCGCCGGACGCTCGGGCAAAAGGGTGCAAACAAGGTGGCAATTTGTCTTGAATCACACGAAGTCTTAGGACGGCAGGATCGTTTCGGAAAGAACAATTTGGAAATAATGGATGGAAATGTCCTTTTAACCTTTCGGAGCTCTTTGAATTTCAGGATTTTTGTTGCTGATGAAACGTGGCTGGCAAATCGAATGTATTCTACTTCCTTTTTTCAATGCGCTCAATAATGGATAAATGCAGCTTCGGTTCTCAGCATATTGTCAAGTACTGGTGGGATCGGGATTGAATAAGAGTTTATTGATTTATTTTTTTTTTCCCTTTTTTTTTCTAAGCCACTGACTTAATTTTTAGACTTGCACTGAACTCTGCTCTCCTCCTTATTTACCAACCAACACAGCTCTCGGGCGAACCGACGTATCCATAGTGATGCACCGAGTCAGCATTCTAAATGAATTATACAATGGCCTATTTTCAGATCGAAATGATTTGCGAAATCATTTCATACGTTTAGTTTTTTTTTGGGTTTGTGCGAATGCTTGTGTGTTTATTTTTTAGGCAAAAAAAAAGCTTTTTTATAATTTCTTTTTGTTTATACTGTATATGTTAATAGAAGAAAAAGAAATGAACCCTAACCCGTGTCAATTCAACTTTTCCAACCACATCAGGGTCATTTTTTTTTCAACCAGATCAGTATTAGGTCCAAATTTTCCAACCACATCAACCAGTTTAGCGTTAAAATTTGTCGGGCCAAAATTTCCCCTGCTGAATCGTCACCTGCCCGATAAACTGACTATAAAATTCCCAAGAAACCTGACACGATCTCCTCCTGTTGTCCATCTGCTACAATTTTGCGCATTGAAATGCTTTTCTGCTCATCATGGTTGCAAAAAGTTTTCATTCCTGATGCCTCAAACCAGTCCAGCCATTCTCCTCTGAATTCTCTCAGCAACAAGTCCCCCTTGTTCCACCCACGCAAAACCCCCACCGAGCCAGCGAAAAAGACAGCGTTGCAATGTGACAGATCTGAAACCCGTATCGGTGGCATTCAATCCCAAGCTCTCACCTGATGAATTATGTTCAATGACTGAAGTCCAGTGGTTTCAACACTCCACATTAAACACATGCAATACATTTTCGGAATGGATTTCGAGGCGTTGAACTGTACATTGGAGCACGGAGTGCATAGGATTGTGCATGAATTAGACCTCATCGTTAGTTCCCGCATGGACAAAGTGAAACGCTCGGAGGACAGTGTCGTGAGTGTCATCCTGCACGAGTACTTCAAAACCGAAATGACACTTTAACTCCGAGTGCCCTCAATATGCTCATGGAATACAAGGGCCCTTGATACTTCTGTTTTGTTCAGTACTCAAAACTAGCTATTGGATCGACGACTAATCTTTGGTAAACATTTTTTTTTTAACATCCCATTCCACATTTCGTGCCTGGTTTCTCTTATAATGACCTCCTCCACTCTTCTGGGAAGATGTTTTAGGAGATCGTGGAGCGGCTCGTTCAGCCGGAAGTAAAGTCAGGCCCTGATGTAAGTCGGATGCAGTCAACATTAAAGAATTCATCCCAAAGGTGTTTAAACAAGGTTGAGTTTTATAGAGATCATCCATTCCAAACCATATCTTACTGGAGCTGGCTTTGATCACGGGCGGCATTGTCATGCTGGAACAGATGACTTTGTGTCTCCTAGTTCAATCCAAGAAAAAATTTCATGCTCCTGCAATACAATTCGGTACCTCTAACTTTAAGGACGAACCATATCTGGTTGGAAAAACTCAGGTGTCCCAATACTTTTGGCCCGAAAGATTTTATTCCAAATAAATAAATATAAAAATAAAATAAATAAGCTAAATACGGACATAAATGTGGAATAAAAGCGCAAACCTTCGCGGAAAAAAGTCGCTCTAGATATTTAGATTAGGCCAAATTCCATACATTTCACAAAAAAAATATATTGTTTAGCTCCTAGAAATTGTATGAACCGTTCAGCGCAAGTGTAAAATTATTTATATACGTCATAAAATACCATCCGGCTGTCCGTATACCATCATACTCCTGCCGTAATGAAATCCAGGCCCTCATGTAATTGATTAAACTGTTTATTTGACTAATGCAGCGAGAGCATGAGCATTGAAAATGATCACATAGTGGAAGGGGAAAAAAAAAATAAAAAATCATCTCGCATCGCATATCCTCAGCGGCGCGCTAGCGGGGCTTTTTCTATCCTTTTGTTTGAGGGAACCGAACTGTTATTTAATGTGCATCTCTGTAATTAATTTGGAAAATGAGACTACCTCATCCATGACTGATGCCTGGGCCCGCAAATTGGCAGCCAGAGGACTCGGCTGGTTCATTATGGAGCGGCGAGATAATTTTCGCGAATCCATCATCGTGCGGGTTATCTGATGAACGAACGCGGCGGTAAACAAAAGGGCCGAGCTTACGTCCGTCGAGCCTGTCTGAGTCGAACGCATCCGTCTGATCCAGCAGGACTCGGAAAGAGACGCTGCCGCCTTGAATCTTATCGGGATGGTAAAAGAAAGGATTCGAATTCCAGGATAAATGATGATGGCCTGAAAAAAAGGGACTTTCTTGGATAATTAGGCCCCTGGGTTGGGGGTCTGGATGAGATGTGGAGGGTTGGGGGTCTGGATGAGATGTGGAGGGTTGGGGGTCTGGATGGGATGTGGAGGGTTGGGGGTCTGGATGGGATGTGGAGGGTTGGGGGTCTGGATGGGATGTGGAGGGTTTTGGGGGTCTGGATGGGATGTGGAGGGTTGGGGGTCTGGACGGTTGAGGGTGGTGTCCTAGAAACAAACTCCTGGAAAATGTATTTTAAATAACTATGCACAATATGAACAAAAGATCGTAGACCGTTTCAAAAGTATTGGGACACCCAATTTCCATAACACCCTTTTTATTTTGTTTTTTGTTAGAGCCAAAATATTCATAGAAATGTATTGGGACACCAGACTTTTTCAGCCATATGTGGTTCTTAAGCAAAGGCACCAAATAGTTTTTTTTTTTTGGATACACACACATGACATTTTCCTTTCACTTCACCTCCATGAAGATCTATTTTCCATTGGTTGGAGTGGAAAAACCTCCTGATATACTGTATAGTGCTCCAACCCTTTTCAGATACATTAGAACACTGACTGCACTCCAGGCCTCCTCACCTCACTGCCATCGTTACCTAAACCCAGATGAGCCCAAATCTATTCAATCCGGTAAAACATCTTCCCAGAAGAGTGGAGAGTATTGTGAGAGGAAATGTAACTCGGTGCGGAAAGGGATGTTCAAAAAGCACACAAACTCGGATGTCCACAAACGTTTGCACGTGTTCTGTAGTGGTGTGTATAACTGCTGTATTTTCATTCATCATTAAATATCAAACGAGGTCTGAGGTCTGAACAGGAGGAAAAAAAAAGAACAGCAGGTCGGCATTTACGACCGTTTCCACCTAGTACGGCGTATTTCTTCCAGAGAAAATAGTTTTTTCTTTTTTTTCTCTTTTTCTTTTGGGGGAAAATGTTGAAAGCTATTGTTGCACAGCGGAGTGTAGCGGCTGAAAAGAAATACAAAAAAACATCAATGCTTGCTTCAGATTTCTGAAATGGATCACTTTTTGGGGAACTATCCAGCCTTGTCTTGTCATACTTCTTGAAAGATAATGCTTTTATAGAAAAAAACTCTTTTGTTTCATATTAAAGCTTTGAAATGGAGATGGACCGAGCGGATCGGTCTGTCCGTAGTCCAGCCGAGCATGAGTCGGGGTTTTCGTCGCATTCCTACGACTTTTAGTCCTGAATGGAAAAGGACTTTAAATCGATCAAATATACGTGTTTGTATATAATGTATACAGTATATACATTAGGCATAACGAAGTGATGCATCAATTTAAAAAAAGGGATACAAGTTGTATCGCAATGCATCATATTTAAAATATTTGCATCTGTAAAAACGATGAATTCATATATAACTATTAGTAGATGCGCAATACTTTTAATTATTTAGAAATTTGACGTTTATATTTGATGTGTAGATTGATTTCTCAGCGCTAAACTGTTTCTCTTAGCGGTGCTGCTGCTGCGTGAATACAACGGATCACGACGCTACGCTGTCCTGAGAGTCACATAGATTGTCGAGAATGTTTTGTCGAGTTAAACATGCTCCTGAGGCTCCAGTGAAAACTGTTCCTGCCCCTCTCCCCTACGTGGATCTTCCCACTTCGTCCAGGCCTGCCTCTGGATAGTGTTCTCTTCGACTGGAGGCCACTCTGTGCAGCTTGGGCCGGTTTCTCATCAGCGCCTTGGGTGGTTCCATGAAATTCCGGACTGTAGTTAATGTCAACACTCCCCTACACTGACTCAGGACTACTTTTCACTTCTGATCATCATCATTGTACCCCGCAACATCGTATATCTGCTATAAATGGACATTCGGTGCAACCCAGATGAGGATGGGTTCCCTCTTGAGTCTGGTTCCTCTCAACGTTTCTTCCTTATGCCGTCTCGGTGAGTTTTTCCTTCACCACAGTCGCCACCGGCTCGCTCATCAGGCACAAACTTACTTAAAGAACATATTCACTTTTAATCACCACATTATCTGTGTAAAGCTGCTTTGAGACAATGTTCATTGTTAAAAGCGCTATACAAATAAAAATGAATTGAATTGATTAGAATAGAATACAGATTAACATGGCAGAGGTAGAGCTGTAACTTCCTTGTTTTTTTGCACTACAAAGGCTTGTTTGTGACCGTGCGTTAGATGTTAAATTGCATTTAAGTAAATTGACGAACCATAGAAATAAAAGCGTGCTATCTGTACCATGAATTGCATCGCAATCGTATTGAACTGAAATCGGATCGCACTGCATCGTAATAGGGGTGAATCGCATCGCATCGGTAGCGGCTTCATATGCATCTTTAATGTATCGTATCGTTGGTCATTAAGATGCGAATCGCAATAGCCTCAGTTATAGAGATGCCTAATATATACATACACGTACATACAGACACTTTCTGACACAAACATAAACAAAAGGTTCATTTCAACACATCTAATATTGGTTTTGTTTCTATGGCAACTGTTTATAGATCTAGACTTGTACAGCAGAAACCCCAAAATACACAACCACTACTAATACCAAACAACTACGTATTGCACAATATTGTAATGATGATACCTGTAGATATGCATTGGTTTATTATGAGTTTATTCACGTCGGGTGGCATGTTTGGACACAAAAGTTTGCGGACACCTGGCTATAAGATTAGTATGCATTTTTCCAACATCCAATTCCACATTTAGTCCCGTTTGCTGTTGTGATCGTCTCTAATTGTCTGGGAAGATGTTCCACTAGATTTTGGAGTGTGCTTGTAGAGATTCATTGAGCCACAAGGGTGTGAGTAAAGTCAGGTTCTGATGTAGGTGAGGTGAGGAGGCCTGGGGTGCAGTCAACATTCACATTCAGCCCAAAGGTTTGAGATCGGAGTTCTAGCGCAGAAGATTTTCTATTCCGAACCCATGCAAACCACATGTTCAGGGAGCTGGCTTTGAACACAGGAACATTGTCCTGCTGGAACAGGTTTGGGGTCTCCTGGTTTAAGTGAAGGGGAAATGTCATACCTCCAGCTTCGTGGTTTGGAGAAGAAGCACATATGGCTGGAGAACTCGGGTGTCTTCATTATTTTTGTCCATGTAACAGGGAGTTAGAAAGTAAGATCTGTCCTTGATAACTGAAAACTCTTATTGTTGGCAAATGGAACCAACACACTCTCAAACATTTATATTAACAAGAAAACTTTAGAGGTGAGTGTAAATACGGTATTACGGAATTGGTTTGAAATGCTCTGGAGCTATATGCAGCTAGAGATGCTAATGCTCTTTGTATAGATTCCTGAACTTGGTAGTTACAAACAATAACTGAAGGAACAATCACAGTTCCAGTATTCGAACCTTTCTTACAAAAAAAAGCTTTTTTATTGGATTCAAATGATATATTTATCGACAGAACAGCGGCCATTCTATGGTACTGTCCAAGGTTCTGAAGTCGTGTCTCAGCTTCATGGCTTCCAAGGTAACTTTACTGAATAAACGTTTTATACAGTAGCAGGCGTAAAAGCCATGAGCACTCGCATTACACTTTCATCCTTCGGTTTCAATGAAAAGCTTTTAGGTCAGATCTTTTTTTTTTTTTTTTGGACGAGAAAGCTAACATGTCTGTAGCTCGGCTTGAATTTCTTCAGTTATACAAAAGCTCAGACTGCTCTGGATCTGAATACAGATGAACAAAAGCATGTAGGATGTTGCTCCGGTCCACAATATGATTCTTTACAATATTGCAAAGTATATAAAAGATTGTTCTTTTTTTTATAACAGATAATGAACAATTCAGTGCAAATATAGTTGAATATTATAGTTAACTTTCTGCCCTGTTACTTCTTGATGTTCTACTAATATAGGGGCTAATATCTATAGCGATTCTGTATATATTGGTTCATGTAAAACCTTTTGGCAAAAAAAAAACAACAATTTGTATTGCATGGAATTAATGCTCTTCTTTTGAAAACACACTATAAAATACACTTGCAAACCCTATGATCTGTCTACCTATCTATAATCCATTCAGACCTTTCCCCAATTCCTTTCACAGCTCCTGCTTTCACTCTTTTGATCACGCCGCATTCGGACTCGGGCCGTATAAGAAAGTGCACACTTTGGTTCCTTAGTAAGTGAATGTCAGGCATTATTCACATCTGCACACAACTTCTCCTTTCTACCAACACACACACACACACACGCCTCTCTTCCTTATTCTTTTCAGCCGTCTTACAGGTCTGAAAAGGTATCCGTATTTCCGATAGCGACTTTTTTCCGCTTATAAAAGCATGCCTTATTAAATCCAAAACGTCACGCTGTGATGCACTTCCGAACAACGTCTATTGTACCGCCACGGTCCAAGGTTATGGAAGTCGTATCTCAGGTTCAAGGCTTCGAAGGCAACTTGATGGAATAAACGTTGGACATTAGTTGGAAGGTGAAGGCATTTGTTCGACTTTCGTGCCTCTATTTTTAGGTCTGAGCTTATGTCTAGGTTATAAGTGTCTAATTTCACACACATAAATTACATATATATAAAACACTATAAAAAACTATATATATATATATTTCATTCTTCAACCTAGAACTTTTTTAACGAATTGAGTGCATTTGTGTCATGTCATTAAATAGCTGTCTCACTCTGTATGGACATGGAACTATAGGATACTATGGTCTGTATGGCAGTTACGAGTTACGACGGTAAAAATAAATACATTGTAAAAATATTAGAATTTTCACGCGCCATTTCTCGTACGATACGTTGGGACGCTGCCAATATGTGCCCATCCTCCGCCCTTGTGAGATGCCTCACTCTCACAAATGGTCAACAGAGTTTATTTGTCTCGGTGTTAGAGGGCGTATTTTTTTTTTTTTCTGTTTTTGGTGTTTCAAAGCCCAATTTTAACTCTTGTCTCTCTTCTTTTCATCGGCATCCCCGGACATTGAAACAGAAAGCGTCCGGCTTCGCCCTCCACTCGTGAACAGGCGCTCGTCCACGCACCCGCTGCCAGGAACATATATATATTATATAGTTTATACATTACGGTGGTGTAAATTGCTCTGTTTTGCTGAATGATGTACTGTAATTTGTTTATGTCTTCATCAGAACGCATCTCCATCGTAAGTCGGGAACTACCTGTAATTATATATGTATATAAGAATCTTTGATAGATGACTCAACAACTTCTGTATTATCTCATATTTATAGCCCTGGGTAACAGGAAATCATGGTTAGACAATTTCCTGTTCATTTGTATAGTGATATATGTGAAATAACAATGTAATATACACTATATGATCAAATACTAGCCATAACGTTTATATGTTCTTTCTGAACATCCCTTTGCGCATTTTCCTGTGGCTGAATGAGCACAAATGTCCACAATCACATTCCAAAATCTAGTGGAACATCTTCCCAGAAGAGTGGAGGTTATTATATAAATAAATGGAGGACTCCACATGGAATGAGATGTTCAGAAATGTGTCGATGTCGGAAATAATTCGGTCTTAATGTCTAGCGTCAGGAAAACCGTCGTCTATATATTGTACCTATGGACAGGTTCGGAAGCTTCCTTGAGAGCTTCAGAAATCGCTTTTTAAAAAGCTCCAGAGGCTTGAAATGATCGCCTCTGTAGGTTAAGCGAGGTTAAAGACCCCATCGTTTTTGTTTTATACACCTTTTATTTCATGATTGAATCATTTCGCTTTATATTTAATATGGAATAAACAATTCTCCGTGATTGCTTTTATGATTTGAGATATTTCAAAGAAAACTGGTGGTTCTTCTTTATTCATGGAGGCGAATCACGACATTTGGCAAATCGGAGTCGGAATTTATTGAAACATATCATTCGATTGTCGACCGAATGCGTATTTTTCGTCAATCTTGCATGTTTCCATGTCATGTTGTCTTGTCAAATGTGATTTCAAAATCAGACTTGAGCGCAATTACACATGAATACAGCTTCGTAGTACTTAGTGGTAGTATTTGTTTGTTTGTTTTTTCATTGAAATGCTGTAAACTGTCATGGGATCGCCATAAAGTCTCTTAAGCAAGCTAACAACCCGATAACAGTGGGGGGGAAAAAAAGGCCGTGCTATAATCTTTAAGCATGTATATCAAACCCTCCCGCTGGTTCAGGTTCAGTCCTACTCCGCAGGGGATCCGCCTTTTAAAAGCCTCCTATGTTTGACCTTATAATGCAGAAATGAACAACTCGATCGCGCTAATGTTGCGGTCGAAAGTTCAATAACCTTCTACTTACGCCCACACACAAAAGTGCGCGCACACGTATACACAAAAACGCACGAGAACCCCAACTGAGAGAATGGATGCAATTTAAACCCACATCTCTGCTCTAGAGCTGTGAAGATAATCTTGACGTGTGTGGGGAGGGGGGGGATGAGGAAGACAAAAAAAAAGGAGGAATTTTATCCTGGATAGATCCAGCCATGCAATCTGTCTCTCTATCGTCGGTCCATTACTATGGAATGAATATGCATGCACTTTATCTGACAGCGCAGCTTTCGCTCGTAGCTCTCTGGCTGCTTGTGTTCCAAATCGATGCCCACATGACCCGCTCTTGGCAGGAGCTGCGCTTGGGATTCGCGGCGACTACTTTTCATAGACACCTTGATTGTAAGCACTAAATACAAACCCGAGATCGAAGTGCTTTAATTCCACAGGCCTTCGCCGAGGCAAGTGCAAAGGCGCTCGTCTGATCCGCCTGATCCGAGTGCTCGGTCAGACCTGGACTGTAAATCTGTTGCAGGAAATTTGTGAATATCACAGTTCTAACCGCGCCTAAACTTGTAGCCTCGTACGATTATATACAACACTGCTGATTAGATTTACTTAAAGACTTTACCGCTAGCCTGAACCGTACCGTCTCTTGGGGAACGAGGTCCAATTCATTTTCGGCAGCAGTGCGTTGCACGCTGGCTTCCTGGTGTCTCATCTTTTCCAGCTCTGCCCTGACGATCTTCCTCGTTATCGACTGCATCTGTTCCTTATTGCGCGGCGTTCTCCGTGGACGCGCCGCATAATCGGATTCGTATGGCGCGTAGAAACCCTCTAGGAGCCGTCCAGGTGCATACAGAGCCGTATGTCCACTCTTCTGGGAAGGCTTTCCACTAGATTTTCGAGCATGCATGTGGGGACGAGTGATCATTCAGAGTATTCTGGGGTTCAGTCAGGCTTCCAGAAAAAACATTTTTCCTCTGCAACCCTGTTCTGTAATTTTCCCTGGAATTAAGAGGATGAAACACTGTTCCGGGGTGACGACGTGCACAAATCGTGCCCGATGAAGATAGTGTTTTTACCCAAACTAAAAACTTTCTTTCGGCTTCTCCCATTAGGGGTCGCCACAGCGGATCGTCCGCATGTTTCATTTTGCACATGTTTTTACGCTGGATGCCCTTCCTAACGCAACTCTACCCATTTCTCCGGGCTTGGGACCGGCACTAAGAGTGGCTGGGGTTCCCTGACCGAGGATCGAACCCGGGCCGCAGCGGTGAGAGCGCCGCATCCTAACCACTAGACCACCAGGGGGTGTTTTTACCCAAACTGTTTTACCCAAATTGTGTTAGGAACCCAAACTGGTGTTGTTTTACTTGTTTGAGTGTATAAAATGTATGTTTAATAAAGAAAATCGTAAATAAGGATTTCTAAAATTATTATATAAATTCTGCCGTTCGTTGTGCCTCACCTGTCATGTCTTCATTCCCCACTAGGGGAGCACAACCCACGATTTGAGAATCACTGTTCTATACAATGGTGTATACCACATGTGTGTAACAGTCAGGAGTCCTACATGAAGTACTTTTGCCCATATAATATATTCTTGTCCCCGTTAAAATGCCGTATAAACGTTTAACGCGCAACACAGAACGCAGCCAACGGCGAAAACGACGTTTTTTTGAGTTCACGTGCGAGAACTTATGTCAAATCTGTGTTTTCTGTGAAGATCTTGAGTGGCCTGCAAAAGAGCTGCATCCTCCACCTTACTGGGATGAATATAAATGCTGACTTCACACCCCTTGTGCACAAATCGAATGGAACATCTTCCCAGAAGAATGGTGGTTAATCAAACGCCACTGTTACACCCAGGTGTCCAGATACTATAAGTTGACAATGCAGTTATAATGACGTTTCACAGGAACTCCTGCCGGTCGTAAAGGCTGGAATATCGGCAATCGCTCTTCATTTGCGCTCTTCATTATATCAGGATTATCAGTGATTCGCACACGGAGACATTGCGGTCCACCGAGCGCCAAAAAAAAAGGCTTTTCCTGCGCAGCTTTCTTCATTTCACCTTCATTCACTGGTATTTCATAGACGTAATTTAAGATTGGATTCATGAATATAGTCAAGAGCATTCATTTCTACTCCAGGAGGGTCAGAGTCCAGCACAGTTTGCTGATTTTCCCCTGACTCAGCTCCCCATGTAATCACCGGGTTTAGACGCTGGATAGGGAGAAGGTCCTCCAGGGCCGGACTTGGTGACCCCCATGCCGTCCTATAGTCCTCGCTCATCGTCTTCCAGCCGTCCACCGAACTCAATCTAACGCTTGTTTCAAACGGCTGTCGGCCACCTCTGCCATTCCTCCAGGGTGATTTTTTTTTCTTCTTCTTCTTCTTTTTTTCTTTCTTAAGGTTGTAGAATTATCGATTTTTTTTTTTTTTTTTCCAGCTCCGTGATGCGTGACTGAACTGACGACCGCAAAAAAAGAAGCTAATAAAAGGCCTCGCGACACCACACAGATGCGAGCGGACTGGAGGAATTGACTACAGTTGATGAAAGCTAGAAGAAAAAAAAAACAGAAATTGCAAGGGGGAGAAATAATAATAATAAAAAAATATATATATCTGGTAGCAGGAGAGAAAGAAAATAACTGTGCTGCAGCACTTTGACCGACGACTGTACATACTTTAACAGTGGGAAAAATAAAAAAAAACAGTAAATATTGCTGTGGAGAGGGTCAGGAGTGGCAGGTTTTAGATTAATTGAATTGATGGACTTTAGATTTACAATGATTTAACTTGGGCCCTGATAATAAATTAATAATAAATAAATAAATATATATATATATATATATATATATATAAAATAAATAAATATTATGAATAATATATACAATATATATATATATATATAAACAACTATTATATATATATACATTATTAGATTAAAGGAATGTAAATAAATATATATATTTTTTTAGAATAAGGACTAATAAGTAATTCAAGTAATAAGATTTAAATAATTAATAAAATAATAGAAAAAAAAAAATCATATTTTCTTTATCTAACTAGTTATATAAGTGCTGTGCTTGCTCAGTGGTGAAGATGTTGGGCTTATGGTCAGAAATGACATGGGTTCAAATACCAGCACCAGGAACAAGGCCCTCAACAATAATTGAGATAAAAATGAGACAATTGAGATAATAAATGGGCTGTACTTAAAAATCATATGTGAAAGGGGTAGCTCAGTGGTTAAGGCTTTGGATCGGAAGGTGATTAGTTCAAATCCCAGCACCACCAAGCTGCCCTCGGGCAAGGCTCCCAACCCTCAACTGCTTAGTTGTAAGTCGCTCTGGATACAGGCTTCTGCCAAAAGACATAAACGTTGTATAATATCTCAGATGGATGGATGGATGGAGCGAAAAGTACTGTGACCTCTTTACACGCAATTTTTGAAACTTGACCTTATCCGATATCTTGTTCTTCCAAAATGCACAATGCCCAAATATTTGTCCTGGCCCAAGAGGAAAAAAAAAATCTGAGTCCCATCTCATGTCATGTTGGGACCCCGGTGTGTCCCTGAGCTCCAGATAAGAGGCATGTCGTTGCCTTATTGGAGACATCGGATCCAAAAGGACATCCCGTCGTTAGGCCACTCGGAGACGTCGTCCGCTCGGGGAGAGACAGCAGACGCCCATTATCTCTGTCACCTGACACACACGACACGGCCGAGGTTTTACTCTTTAATGTCTCTGTGGGTGAACCTGAGAGCATCCATTTTGCTTGTCCTGGCTGTTTTCATCCGATCCTGTCAGAAGGGATTCGGGAGCCGGTGGCTCATAAATGATGGACGAGGTTTTTATCGTTCCTGTTCCGTCATATTTTGGATTGTAGAGCTGCCAGTTTTTTTTTTTTTTTTTTTTTTGAGAGAGAGAGAGAAAATGAGATTTGATCCTTCCGCAAATATTTGATGTAGTCTCTCCTTGATTACTTGATATTACCGCGGAATTTGCACGCCGGTCCGGGCGCTGATGGAAAGGTTTTTCTGGAGAAAGAGTGATATTTGATTATGCAATCGGCTCCTTATTATGCGTTGTGTTTACTATCTGCTGTCTGTCAACAGTCTGAAGGGAAAAGGGGACGACACTAAACTGTGGACCTTTTACTTTCCTGGTCTTTTTGGACACTTCATGTAGTATTTCAGACTCGGAAAAGTGGAGGCTGTGGACCTGAAGATCCAAGATGTACTTTTTTTTTTTTACCTATCTATCTATCTATCTATCTATCTATCTATCTATCTATCTATCTATCTATCTATCTATCTATCTATCTATCTATCTATCTATCTATCTA
>JAAIIK010000092.1:1953477-1973511 GCA_014706435.1 Silurus glanis
AGATAGATAGATAGATAGATAGATAGATAGATAGATAGATAGATAGATAGATAGATAGATAGATAGATAGATAGATAGATAGATAGATAGATGGGTGGGTGGATGGAAGATAGGAAGGATTGATGAATGGCAGGAAGAAAAGAAGAGTGGATAAATGGACAGGACAGACATTTGGATTGGACAGATGTATAGCAGGGATATTGGATGAATTATTTAATAAGGCAATGAACAGACTCCAATTTTTGGAAGTTTGAGAAAGAAACTTTTCTTCTTTTCTATCCATCCATCCATACATCCATCCATCCATTCATTCTCCCTTCCATTTATCCATTCATTCTTCCTTCCTTCCATTCATCAATCCATCCATCCCAACCATCTGTCCATCCAACCCATTCATCCAATATCCCTGCTATCCATCTGTCCAATCCAAATGTCTGTTTAGGTTCCTGTGTCCTGCTATAGAGCTCTGACCTCGAATATAATAAGGCTTATTATATTCGAGGTCAGAGCTCTATAGCAGGACACTCAAGATCTTCCAGTCCACCCCATATAATGCAGATCTTCTTGGAGCTGGAACAGGTTTGGGTTCGAGTGATACAATCGTGTGCCTCCAAGTTTGTGGTGAGTTTGGTAAAGGACCACACATGGCTGGAAAAGTCAAAGTCCTGGATTATTCCTTATCTAAGATGTCTAGTCTCATGAATCCTCTTCTGTCTTAGGATATCATATGAGCATTCTAGTTATAACTGAATAGGAAAGAAAACCTTATAAGGTCACAGTGTGTCCTCTGGCCGAGTATTGTGTGTATCAGGTGTGCAGGAGTGAGGGGGAAAAAACTGGGTCATGCATGGGTTACGTTATTCTTGATATTCTGGGGGAAGGAAAATGGCTGTCTTGTGGCTGCCTGACCCAAATCTGCTCCTGTCGGTGCCAAGCACTCTGAAAGTTTTCGGCTTAGCAGCTGTAAGGATGCTTTCCCAGCACCGCTTTTAGACAGGTATAATCTACTGTCAGTCCCGAGGACTCGACTTGTCCTTTACCTAAACTTGCCCGGATAAAATACATTTCTTTCGCAGTTCAATTTGTTTACACCGTATGTCGTTTTTTTTTTCAGTGAAGAGCTCCAAACTGTGTTAAAAACCAGGACTAAGACAAGGTTCTGGCTTGAGGAACATATTTCGGCTGCATCACTGTCATATGATGCAAGGATGAACAAGATTTGAACTCCAAAACAGAAAAGCAGAAGAGCAGCCGGTTTTACAACGAATTACGAAATCTTGTTGCACCGAGCAAGTTGCTCGGCTCGAAATAGCATCACGGTATATAGTGTACAAACAAATTCGTGAGAATACAAACTCGTCTCTGGATGAATTACAATGAATTAATCTGTGCACAAAACAGAAATCAGAGCATCAGTTATATCGGAAGTGTTTAGTGTTCGTCCTCCTACACGTGACATGCGAACAAAAATATCTGGGAAAAAATATATATAAATAAAAAGAGAGTACTTTTTGTATTTATTTTTCACCTAGGACACTGATGACTATTGATAAGACCTTTCTTTTTTTTTTGTTGTTTTGGCACATTTGGGGAGCGAAAAAAAAAAAAAAAAGTGGAGACCTTTCTATCCGACCGATTTTGATTTGGCTTCGGCGTCCTGCTTCTCGTCTGGAATAATGAGATGTCGCGGGATCCGGTTCCATTCCATTCGATTTCTCTGGCTTACATTGTCTGTTTGTTCTTGTTTGTCAGGCTGAGAGCTGAGCAGAAATCCAGTACTTTCTATCAAAAAAAAAAAAAAAAGATTTTGATATTTATACAGTAGAAAAGAGTCGCAGGAAATGGCACGGTTCCATTTTGCATTATGCTAACTAGAGCGTAACGTGAATGGGACCTGGGTGATGGATAAGAGTGGGAGCAGGTGAAATTTAGTGGTAATTGTGTTTTTTTTTTTTCCTTCTCTCCCCATTATCTTTCTTCTCCATCATCATCATCATCATCATGATCATCCCGAATCTGTAAAATATATTATTGCTTTATAATAGAGAGAGAAATATCCACTATATTATATTGCTTAAAACGATTTAAAAAAGTTTGCATCAGATACAAGTTGGCATTTGCATCTTTTTTTAACATTTGCATCAGTTAAAACCTTATAATTATAAGAACTATTAGTAGATGCGCTAAATTTTTATTACTTAAAAATGTAACAAAAATTTGTGACCAATATTTGATATATA
This sequence comes from Silurus glanis, assembly GCA_014706435.1. Classification (NCBI taxonomy): domain Eukaryota; kingdom Metazoa; phylum Chordata; class Actinopteri; order Siluriformes; family Siluridae; genus Silurus; species Silurus glanis. The sequence goes on from JAAIIK010000092.1 coordinate 1,955,718, forward strand.
GATCGAATTCTTCTCGCTAAACTGTTTCTGCTGCTACGTGAATATGACGTATCGCAAAACCACGGAGACCGAGGCGCGTCCTGAGTCACATAGAATACGGATTGACATGGCAGAGGTAGAGCTGCATCTTAATGGACACAGAAGAGGAAAAGAACGTCTGGTTTTATTCCCTCTTTTTATATATATATATCTTTATTTTTCCACTTCAAAAGGACTGTTTGTAAAAAGGGCCAAAAGAAATCAAAGTGAACTATTTGTACCGTATTGAATTGCACAGCATCGTATTTCTTCCATTGAAACGCATTGTGCGGAATCGAATCGAAATCCGATCACGCTGCATCTTAATCGTGGTGAATCGCATCGGTAGCTGCTTCATATGAATCTTTAACGTATCGCCTCCTAGGCATCGAAATGAGAATCGCATCGGCTTCAGTTATGGAGCCATATACAGTAATATATATGGAAAGGTTTTGGGACACCTGACTTTTTCAGCCATTTGTGATTCTTTCCCAAATGTTACCACAAAATTGTATTGTATAGTTGCCCTAGGAGACCCAAACCTGTTCCAGCAGCACAACGCTCCTGTGAAAAATCCAGCTCCTTGAAGATCTCGTTTACACATAGGTTGGTGTGGAAGATCTCCTGCTATAGAGTTCTGACCTCAACTCTATTGAACAAATTGGGATTAATTGGAATTTACAGGCCTCCACACCTCAGACACATCAGCTGATTAAGCACAAATTACCATATGCCCACTTTAAAATCTAGTGGAACATCTTCCCAGAAGAGTGGAGGTTTTTAGAACAGCAAATGGCGACTAAATGTGGAATTGGATGTTCAAAAGGCACAAGCAATCAGGTCAAGAGCCTACAAACGTTTGTCTATACAGTGTATTGTATTGTATTATATATATATATATATATATATATATATATATATATATATATACATACATATATAGAGAGAGAGAGAGAGAGAGAGAGAGAGAGAGAGAGAGAGAGAGAGAGAGAGAGAGAGAGCACCAATTTTCTAGCTTTATATTGGATGTTGATTGTTCCTTGATACACACTTATTTTAAACAGGAAGTATCCTCTGTCCTCTTGAATCAATGCTATTTTTTCCTTATATTGCTTGGCCAGATGCCAGGGTTCTGCTTTGACTCGAATTGAATTTGTAATCAAATCAAATTCCAATTTACAACTTACGCCGAGCTTCATTAACATTCCCACCCCTTAACACTAATGTTTGCCCAAAGTCAACTGGCAACCTTGTGGAGGTTAATTTTACTATTGGGCGAAGATTACGGCATGTTTGCGAATCAATTAAGCAGAAATCGACATCCTTGAAGGCTTCATTAGGAGAAGGTAAGCATATTTTGTACATCTGTGTTGCCTTTGTTAATAGATCATTGCCCAGCTGTTCAATCCGTGCGTCTCCAGCAGGGCTGTGCGAGTTCTAGAAGAATAGCTGGTATGAAAGATTACTCGTTATATAACCTCGAATTGCCGGCACGGTTCAGCTATCAGGCGTTACGTTCAAGTCGTTCGGAATCTGATCAGCGGTGGTCACAAATCAGTTTATAACAAGTCAGACGTTCCACGAGGAGACGCTCATGTGAGGTAAGGGACTCTGCCTCTGGCAGATCTTGATCATGAGATCATGAGTGATGGGGAAAAGGAGCGTGGGATTGACAAATGGACGGGCAGAGGCAGTCGCTGTGTCCATCTCCGGTGGTGAAGTAGGAGCTCATTGTTTTTGCAGATCTACATTCCTGTTCTCAGACCTGTTCATTAACACTTGGCAGACGCCCTTATCTTGAGTGACTTAGGTTTATCTCATTTATACAACCGAGGAATTGACGGGTAATGGCCTTGTTCAGGATCCTAGCAGTGAGAGCTTGGTGGCGCTGAGATTTGAACTCACAACCTTCTGATAATAAGTCAAGTTAAGGAAACAAAGTTCCTCTGCAGGGTTAAGATAAGATCCTTACTTGATGGACTATCTGTGGCATCTGTGTCAGTTATATACCACTGGATGAAGCCTTAATGGTACAAGTGTCCAATCCCACCTCCAACAAGTCATTGTGGGGACAGGTTTTCATTCCACTAAAACTCAACCAACACCTGATTTCTGGTGTTCAGGTTTTTGCTTGAATTGAATGAGAAACAGGATGACTTGCTTTCACAGATTCCATGTCCTTCTAATGGATTGCCAGATGTTCTAAAAGCGATTGTGAGATATAAATTGTCCAATAGGTCCTGGGCTTGGCCTGGACGAGGGGTTGTAAAGGGTTGGTGTGGGATGGGTTTTATTCCAATCAAGCTAAAACCACAGCTGATTCAACCGTTTGTTCTTGGCTTCTAACAGACAAGTGACGCTTCGTCTTGCCTTCTAAATTTTACATGGATTTGATGTCTGGAATAAAAGCATTGACCCATACCGAACCCAATAGAAGGATAGATCTCTCAGTTGGATTGAGAGAACATCTAAGGATCCATCAGGAGGACCTGGTTAACGAGAAGCCTAGCCTGGTCTTCTCATTCAATAAAAATGTTTAACGTGTTTAACTGCCATCCAGGCAAGTAACTCTGAAATGTTGATTATAATAGGAAACACTCCGAATTTGAGATTATGAGCTGCGAAATGTCTTATAAATAAAACCCAACATTTCAAATTGAAAAAAAAGGAAACGAAACATAATTGAGCACCTACTGGACTTCGACTCAGACACCTGAAAATAGAAAATACTAAAAGCTATTTTCTTGAGCTAGCCTATTTTTTTTTTCTTTTCGACAGAGCCCTGAATACCTAGAAATTGAAATTCCTCCATCTTGTTACACAGTAATAGTGCAGCTTGTTTTATTCCCCTCCCTTCCACCAGACGCTTTCCTCCGAGGCTGCCGGGATCGAAATAGACTCTCGCTGCGATCGTGTCCCACGGGTAAAAGCAGTCAAAGGCGACCTGTCCAATAATTACACACCATCTAATGCTTTTATCCATGTCACGAAATTACTTTTTACCCCACAGCCATTATATGTGTACATATTGAATTTGGAAAATCACACCAAACCGGAATGACGTAAAGACTCGAAAGGTAGCTGAAACCTTTAGGAACCGCTTTTTTTTTTTTCCTCTCTCGCTCTACTGAATATCGGGGCTTCGTTCATCCGTCAATACACTCCTGCATTCTTTTTTTTATTGTTTGGTGTCAGGTTATGAAGTGTACCCTCAAAGAGCTGTTAAATTGTAAGCCATGTTGTCACACCTTCTTTCATTTCTTACAAACGTGTCTCTGGTTTTGACACCTTTTTTTTTTTTTCTTTTCTTTTTTTCCCCACACACTGAAGATCTGCCATAAAATATGAATGCTTGTTTTGTAAGGAGTGGAAAGGGTGTAAGGTGGTGAATATTTGAACCTCAGTGCACACACACATCCTGCACATGTAGAACAATGGAAAGGGTTTTGTTTTACAGGCGCCTTTTTTATATATCGTACTGTATCAGAGCAGCCATGATGTTTGGTATATATTCCTTTAGATATTCTATGCTCTTTGGTGTATGGGGAAAAGTCTGAAAAATGAATGTTTCCAACATTTTGGAGTTCGTTGTGCCGTTATTGGAAGTAAAGAGCGACGCAAGGTTAGGAATAAGTTTTTTAAAAATGATTCAAATGGATTATTTTCCAATGGCATCATACTTTACAGGTTTATTCCTCTTTATTTTAAAGAAATAACCCAGTACTTCCATCTTTATTAGGGGTGTAAAGGTACACGTATTTTTCGAGTTTACAGAATGCAATCCTTTTTACATGTGGAACATAGTTAAAATCTAAGTTCCCTAAGTTTGTTTATTCTCCGCTTCGCACTCGAAAGCAGTGTCACTGTTTTTTATTATTATTTTTTATATTTATTATTATTATTATTAAACAATAAAACATACATAACAATGGCAGGGGTATAAAAAAGAAATAGAGTTAGCACAGTGTCACTGTTTTTTATTTTTATTTTTTATATTTATTTTTATTATTATTAAACAAGAAAACATAAATAACAATGCCAGGGGTATAAAAAAGAAATAGAGCTAGCACAGTGTCACTGTGGCTACACACTCCATACCGGAAATACGATTTGTAGTGCGTTGTAAAACTCAGCATTTGCTTTAAAGATTTTTCTTAAAAGGAGAAAATACTGACAATCCCCATATCAAGGGAGTGAATGAATGAAGGATGGAAGGAATGAGGACATTTGTTGAAGAATGCTGAAATAAGTAGAATTTTATGTAAAACATGTCTTTTGAAAATTATATACTTAATGTAAAACACGCACTTATATACACATTTGTATTAAATGGGGTCTAAAAAAATGTAAACTAATCAATTTTATTTTTCCATTTATTTAATTGTATTTAATCAATTTGATTTGTGCCAATTACTTGATTTAATGAATATAATAAAATGCATTAGCTTGATTTATTCTATTTAATTTTAACATATATTTATTTTACAAAAATATTTTAAAAATATTATTTTATATATATTATTCAACCAAGCAGGCATTTTATTTGAAATGGTTTTAAAAAAAACTGATGTAGGTGAGGTAAAGAAGCCTGGGATGCAGTCGGCATTCCAGTTCTTCCCAAAGGTGCTCAGTAGGATTGAGGTCAGTGCTCTATATCAGGAGATCTTCCACTCCAATCCATTAAAACCATATTTATAAACAGCTGGCTTTGTGTACAGGAACACAGAAGCATTGTCATGATGGAACAGGTTTTGGTCTGCTAGTTTAAATGAAAGTTCATGCTAGCACAATTGGGTTCCATCAGCTTTGTGGTCTGAGGAAGAACCACACATCCTGGAACAGTCAGGTGTCCCAATACTTCGGTCCATTTCGCCTATCAGAGTAACATTCATCTAAAGCGTGTTAAATGTAAAATACTGGGCAAGGAAATGATCAAATCTCTGAGCTTCCAGACCAGCTACGATCTGAACCCCACCTCAAGGCGGCCATCGTGTTCGGATTCTGAGTCTTCCATTACACACAAGTACAGAGGAGAGAATTTAACGTCGACACGATTGTATCCAGAGGCCACATGTACAATATTTAGGGAGCGTTTGGCAAGCGTTCCGTTAGCAACTCGAGAGGAATAACATTGAATTAGAGGAGAACTGTAGAGCATGAAAGTGGCTTAAAAAGTCTCCTAAAAAAGGCTTTTTTCTACCAAAACATTGCAGGTGTTTCCATCACAGCAAAACCTCCTCTGTGTTCTGGTGCAGAGTTAAGCAGGATGTTGCCAAAAATGTCATCATGGCAGAATTGAGAAGGATATTTCAAGCCCTTATGTAGGGTGCCCTCTACTGTATCTCAATACCTTTTATGACTTCTTCAGCCTAAAATGTTCTCTGGTTGGAGCTTCCAGCAAGACAATGATCCAAAAGATACATCAAAACCAGTTTACTGACCATCCAGGTCATCTTATTTACTTGATTGAACCCTGTGAAAAACCTGTGGTGTGAAGTGTTAAGGAGAGTCCAACGATTGGACTTTGAAAATTGAATGCTTCCACATCCAGAGATGTTCTGTACATTTGTGTGCCTCCAACTTTGTGGTAACAGTTTGAGGAAGAACCACATATGGTTGGAAACATCAGATGTCTCAATACTTCCTGTGTTATGTATAATACAGGTGTGTGTGTGTGTGTGTGTGTGTGTGTGTATGCATATATATACACACAACACAATAATATATTATTACAATTTAAATAATTTCAGATATAATAATCATAAATAATACTATTAATATAAAAATAACAATGAATAATTTCATATTTTATTCATTTTTATTTTTAGATTAATAATATAAAATATGAAATTATGAATAACTATATTAAACCCTTTTTTATATTTAATAATACTCATAAAACTATTGATTATCTATACATTTATTATATCTTTTTTATTAATTTATTAAGGAATTGACAGTGTCTGGAAATTTTTTCATGCCAGACATACTTATTTATTTTTATTTTTATTTACTTATATATATTTTTTTTATATAAAAGTTCTTGCCTCTAATCTGATGCCTAATCCAGTCTGGGCTTTTAACAATGAAACACCTACCCTTAAGCATATTTCACTGTATTGACTGTATTTAACGTGCATTACCACCACTGAATGCAATGTTTCAACACACACACTCACACACACAGCCTGGAATAACTTGGATGAATTAAAAACCACATGTAGGTTCTCTAGCTAAATTTATTTCCTCTATATTGTGGTGTAAACCAGGTCAAAAATTCACAGTAAATTTCTCCCCAAAAAAAAAAAAGAAAATTCAGAACCGCAGTAGAAGACAGGTGTTGATGTCGCTCACCTCGGCTCCCCCATAGTAATCTGAGACAAGAATGGCCCTTATCTGATTTCTTCACCTTTCGCTTCAGACATGTCATACGGAGTCTTTCCCGGATTACGGCAAGACGCAAAGCATGCTGGGTCATTTTCTTTTCCCAGCCAGAAATAGTCTTTGCACTGACAGGCGACCCTGTTGGTAGACTTCAGATCTGTTTTAAGGGAGGCATGCTGCTAACTTTTGCTAGCCATTGTACATTACCACAGGTTTCCACACAACTTTTTTCCACGGGTTTCCAGACAACAAAAATACAAAAAAAAAAAAAAAACATATGAAATCGAAATAGTCAAAACAACTGCAGACGCTGCCCACCGTAGACTACGGTAGACTTCAGATCTGTTTTAAGGGAGGCACGCTGCTACTTTTGTTAGCGGTTGTACGTTACCACAGGTTTCCAGACAACTTTTTACCACAGGTTTCCAGACAACAACAAAAAAAAAAAAAACATATGGAATCGAAATAGTCAAAACAACTACAGACGCTGCCCACCGTACTTTCTACTGAAGTTATGTTCCGAGAACGACCGTTCGTACCATGAATTTGTTCGTAGTTCGTTATTGACTACGCAAACCTCCTAATGACGTAGGAGCTATAAATACTATCAAATAAGCAAAAAAACATACTAAAACAAATCAAAATGCTGTATACAATATTTGGTATTAAGGAATAAAAAAAGCGTTTGTATTGTGAATCTTCGGAAAAATTAAGCACTAACAGGAAACGGTTATTATGCTTGCTATGTCGCAATTTATTCCCCTTTCCATTAAACATCATCTCTATTTATTTGTTCAATATTTTAACCCAATCATTAACATTGCGAAAATAAATCCGTAACGTAATTACTTACAGATGGACAAATAAAAGATTTCATCAGTGTAGTGCACGGTGCACGTTCGTGTCCTCGAGAAGCAAAAACATGCAGCTAAACAGTATTTATACCTCAAGGTTAAAGCGTTTTCCCTCCAGAACGCACCAGATTTAGATTCAGGCCTCTGAGTAGCGAAGTGGAAAAAAAAAAAAGCGACAGTGAATAAATAAACAGATTTGGAGGTGGACAAATAACTTCAGCTGCAACCCCATAATCCCCTCCAGCTAGGATTAGACACACTCTCCATGGCCTGGAAATACCACTTTGAGTGCATGCATGTGTAGAAGAGCATTTCTTACTGGAAAAGACGTGCGGTGTGTGCGCGTGGCGATACGGAAAAATGCGCTAATTACAGTCAGGTGTCTGTTGAGATGCATGTTTTGGATGTTGTGTGCATTAAAAGTGTTGGGATACGTGACTTTTTCATGCACATGTACTTTTTGCTCAAACTGCACCTGAAATGTTCCCTTCATCAAACCTGTTTCAGCATGACATTAACCCTGTACACAAAGCCAGCTCCATGAAGATATGCTTTAAATGAAGTTGGAGTGGAAGATCTCCTGCTATAGAGCTCCAACCCTATTGAACACCTTTAGGATGAACAGTTTCGAGTCCTCACCTAATGGTGCAACCGGTGCTATTCTGACCACGTGCATTACTGCGATCTCATCACGGACATCAAGTTAGAGTGAAGAGCAAACGTGAAATTCGGCGTGAAACTGGGCAAATCTGCCACGGCGACGTTCGACATGACATACGTTTGACCTACGGCGGTGCTGCGACGAGGCGTTCGAGGTGTTTCGACTGGACTGTTGGAAAACGAGTGTCTAAACGTAGATGAATAGTACTTTCTTGTAAGCAGAGCGAGTCGCAAAACGTTTGTTCCACGTAGCGATGTCAGGACTGGTTATTGGTTTCGGCTTGCCCGTATCGTCTGTGTTCATAATCCTGATAATATTGTGGTGTCTTGTTCCATGGTGTCCTAACCAGGGATGAAATCCCATCCAGGGTTGGTCCTTTCTTTTCTTCACAAATCCCAGCTTTTTTAAGAATTTTGGGTTTGAGCACATGATATGAGCAAACAGGGTTAAGGTCTTTGGTCAATTGCCCAACAGTTGCTGCTTAATACTTTTAGGACTCGAACCCTCCAGCCTTCTGATCAATACCCCAGAGCCTCAAATACTCATTCGATGAATGAATGAATGGCAAAAAAAAAAAATGCAAGTGAAAAAATCTTAGGCTCTTGCTCAAGGGCCCAACAATGGCAGATACTAGGATTTGAATTCACAAGCTTCCAATCAGATATCCAATGTTAACCACTGAGGTACCACTTATTATAGATATTTATAATCATGTGACCTGTGTATAACTAAAAAACTTTCTTTCGGCTTCTCCCATCCGCCACAGCGGATCATTCGTATTCATGATCCGCACGTTTGATTTGGCGCATGTTTTTACGCTGGATACACTTTCTAACGCAACCCTCCTCATTTATCCGGGCTTGGGACCGGCACTAAGAGTGGCTGGGGTTGGTTCCCTGACCGGGGATCGAACCCGGGCCGCAGCGGTGAGAGCGCCGCATCCTAACCACTAGACTCATGTGACCTGTGTATTCCACTTTAAATAAATCTCATATCTCAGCTTGTGAAGAGGCTAGGGTCAGAGCACAGGGTCAGCCATGACAGGGTGAAGAGCCTTGCTCAAGGGCCCAACAGTTGCTGCTTGACAGTGCTGGGGCTTGAACATCCAACCTTCTTAACCATTAAATGAATGAATGATTGAATGCACATTCGCTCTCACGTAAAAACATTATGGATTTACAATTCAATTGAGCATTGGACGGTTGAGGGCCTTGCTCAAGGGCACAAAAGTGGCATCTTTGAAAAAAAATTTGGTGTGTTCTGGAGTCCAACAGAGGTGCTCCCCACTTCTCAACCATGATGCTCATACATAGTCACATGACCTTTAAAGGCATATTGTTTCCACTTCAGTCGTATATATAATGCATGGCCCCTGGAGTTCCTCCGTGTCTTCTCTAAAGTGTCGCTCTGGTGTGTGTACTTCCCAGCTCGCCAAAGGCACGATACAGCCCAAATGATGAAGAAGTTCTACGAGAGTGCGAGTTCGTTTGGTTGTTAAACACGGCAATAAAACCTCCTTCTCTCTCAGTAACGCAATCCATTTATTCTTCAAGTCTGCCCAGCGGCTGAAAGAAAAAAAAAAAAAGGGCGAGGAGGGGGGGGTGGTTTAGAAATCAACACGGCTCAAAGCCGACCAAATTTGGCACCGGCCGCTCATCAGTTTGATTTATAGCCACTTCAGTGACACCCATCATCACTGTAATAGCAGCTTATAACTGATGGCCCTGGCTCTTTGTCTGGCTCACGCTAAAGCAATGCCGATTTACCTGCTCGGGCCCATCGGAGGCTACATTTGTTATGACACCATGTAAAATGTTATTAATGGTGGTGACGTACAGCGGGCTGCGTTCATGTTGCATGTACCGGGGTACATAAAGGATCAAAGTTCTCGGAAGACGCTTCTAATGCCCTTGGATTCCTATATGCTTGAATAGGCCTATGTGACGTATATTTATGCTTCGGAATTCCACATTGTACACTTTACATTGAATTCGATTTAAATCGGATAGCGCAGCGGACATCGAATGCAAGCAGCATTACAGAAATAGCTAGTCTACGAATAAACAGGGGTGGAAAGAGTAATAAAACGTTCCACCCAAGTAAAAATCCTGTTACTTTCATGAAATCTGACGAAAGTACAAGTTACCGGTCTAGAAATTGACTTAAAATTTACAGCGTTCTTTTTTAAATCCAGATTCAGACAGAACAACTCGTTTTCCGCAGTGACGAATCAGAACGCTTAAATCGGGACACTGATAATAGAGCTAGCTTCATTGTGCATTGACAATTTTGCCCCAAGTCCTTGTTAATTCAAACCTGGTACCAATCAACATTAGCAGTGATGCAGCGCATCAATAGCGCAATAATATAAGCATTATTCATTTACCTAAACGTGCTTACGCAAGTTTGATGTGAAGTCTTTATAAGTGCAATACTTCAAACAAAACATACTTGGGTAAAAGTACATTTACAGATTTTGAAAACTACTTTAAAAAGTAGGAGTACACAAAAAACGACTTATTACGCTGCAGCGCGAGAAAATGCAGTTTGTTACTTTCCACCTCTGCGAATTAATAATGTTTTTCTAGATTCATCAGTTTGCCCATAGAAGTTTATTTCTTCCGTTTACGTTCATGCCGTTTGGAAGATGTATCCAGAGGACTATCTCAACACAGCTGATTGTAAGGGTCTTGAATGTCTTTCGCTTCGCTATAATGGAAACCTTCTGCCTCAACTCTATATAAATTGTATTAAGTTTCCAGACATGGGAAAGTCCACAATATATGGTCATAAAGTATTGAGACACCTGACATTTCCAACCATATGTGGTTCTTCTCCAAACTGTTACCACAAAGTTGAAAGCACACAATTGTATAGGATGTATTTGAATGCTGAGGCACTGCATTTTTCCCTTTTACTTTAACTAGAAGAAACAAACCTATTCATGCTCCTGTATACAAATCCAGCTCCGTGAATTTATGGCTTACATTGGAATGGAAGATCTTGAGTGGCATTCTATAGATCTCTGGACCTATTGAACACCTTTGGGGCTCCTCACCTTAACTACATCAATACCTGACTTTACTAACACCCATGTGGCTGAAGGAATCTCACACAAATCTCCACAAGCCCCCTCCAAAAATTGAGTGGAACATCTGGAGGTTATTATAAGAGCAAATGAGGACTAAATGTGAATTGGGATGTTCAAAAAGCAAATATAAATCTTATGGTCACGTGTCCGCACACATTTGTGCTGCCATGTTGAATTCCCGGACTTTCATTTCTATTAAGATAATGATCGTTTTAGAATAACCTGATCATATGCGATATGAAGAACTTGAGACTGCAGGTTTATTTTGGGTTCTCCGTCTGGTCTATCGCTCGTCTGCTTCTCCATCAACCCTGGCGTAGCCTCAGAAGTCACTGTAAGTAGGAGGAATAAATGAGACAGACCGTCTGCTTACTTAAGTAACATGTATACAGAGAAAAATGCATGAAAACGAGAGTGCTAGAGATTTTTTCTTTTTGTTGGTGTAGAAGACAGGACTAGATTCGACCTGGTTCTTTGTTCTCAAATAGGACACGTAGCTCATATCGCCAAACGTGATGGTGTTTTATCAAAATCGTATAACAGAACCTAGAGTATGTGGACCAAAAATCGATTTTTTAACAACTCATTCTACATTTGGTGCCCATTTGCTGGTATAATAAGCTCCATTCTTCTGGGTAGATGTTCCACTAGATTTTGAAGGGTGCTTGTGAAGATTTTGTGAGATTAATTTAGCCACAAGGAGATTTATAAAGTCAGGTATTGATGGTGAGGGTGAGGAGGACTGGGGTTTCGGTCAGCGTTTACATTCTTCCAGGTGAGGTCAGAGATCTATAGCAGGAGATCTTTCACTCCATCACATGGAAAGCATATCTTCATGAAGCTGGCTTTGTGCACAGGGACATACAACTGTGGGTATTGTGTTGTGTTGCATTTTCGGACATCATGACATAACGAGGTTGAGCCAAATACTGGAGAAAGAAAAAAAAAACATTCAACAAAAAAGACTTTTCCACTTTCTTGTTGTTAATAAGAACAAATCCGTTGGCTTTAAAATTTGCCGTGACAAACGCACTCCATGGAAATGTCCTCCCACACTTTTCTCCTCCACATCTTATTGCATTTTTTTGTTACATTATTACCTCGAAAAAAAAAAGTAACACTCGAACTAATAAGAGGAAATTAATGGCAGCATGATTAAATAACAAATCGAGCCTCTGTCTCCAGACAGATGTCTTGCAGCTGGACCAAGAACGATGCAAATGACTGGAAATGAAATAAAACGCTGCAGTTTAAAGTTTAACGACTGTGAAGGATCGGGGGGGTCGAGTCCAGGGGATTAATGGAGTTTGGTGGGAAATGACAAATGAAATCGTCACGAAAAATGAGACAGTTAACGAGCGAGGTAGACCTAGCTATCTCAAGCACCTGCTAGTAAAACTTTGCTAGTCCAAGCATCAGCCAATAAAACATAGCTAGTCTAAACACCAACCCATTAGACCCAGCTAGCCCTAGCACCAGCTTGTTAGCCCTAACAAGTCTAAGCACCAACCAGTTAGACCTAGCTAGCCCAAGCATTCAGTTAGCTAGGTTTAGGTTTAACCCAAGCAACCAGCTAGTTAGACCTAGCTAGCCCAAGCAACCAGCTAATAAGATCTACATAGCCCATGCAACCAGCTATTTAGATATAAATAGCCTACAACAATCACCTAGTTAGACCTATTTAGCCCATACAACAAGCCAGTTAGATCTAGCTAGCCCAAGCAACAGCTAATAAAACATAGCTAGTCTAAGCACCAACCCATCTGACACAGCTAACCCAATCACCAGCTAGTTAGCCCTTATAATTTTAGGCACCGACCAGTTATGCGTAGCTAGCTCAAGCACCAGCTAGGTAGATATTGAGAGCCCAAGCAATCAGCTAGTTAGAGCTTAATAGCCCAAGCTACCAGCTAGTTAGACCTAGGTAACCTAAGCAGCCAGCTAGTTAGTGTTAAATAGCCCAAACAAAACGCTAGGGTGACCTAGCTAGCCCAAGCACCAACCAATAAAACATAGCTAGTCTAAGCAACAACCCATTAGACCCAGCTAAACCAATTACCAGCTTACTAGCTCTAAAGTCTAAGCACCAACCATTTAGACCTAGCTAGCCCAAGCACATGCTAATTATTCATAGCTAGCAGTAACACCAGCAAGTTAGGCCTAGATAGCACAAGTGTTCACATGGCTGTGTTCACATAGCTATGAGAGGTATTAACACTGAAAAGATATTTTTTTCAGAAAATTACTCGTATAACCATTCAAGAAAAAATACAACCCTGAAATAAAAGGTCTAATCAAGTTTTACTTCATGAGTCACTTTTTATGGTTATTATCTTATTATTAATGACCTTAACCTCTTGGATGAGCTCCTTTACCAAGCTTTAGCGCCTGTAATGGATTATGGCGAGCAAATTTAATTCAGTCATGAAATGGGTTTTATTTGGAGGTTCATAGCAATGAAGCAAATGAGAAGTTTGATTAGCTTCATTTTATCTATGGGTATTAGCTATGTCTACTTGGTGTTTAGTAGAGTCTAACTAGCCTGTGCTAGTGCTCGTTAGGTCTACTAGTGCGTGGGCTAGAAAGAATCTGACTAGCTGAATGTTGTGAGACACATTTTATATTGAGGTTCACAGCATTAACGGGGTTGATTACGTTTGATTAGCATCTTTTTATGTATGGTATCAGCTACAAAATACTGGCTGGTTTATGGCTGGTCTTTGTCGTTTTAAAACCTGGGTTTTCTCATGAAATTCATGAAAAGTCCTGAAATATTAGGCAAATATTCAATATTTTGAATGTCTAGGCCTAACTAGCTGGTGTTTAGGATAGCTATGCCTGATGTTTATGCTAATTAGACCTAAGCAACTGGTGCTTGAGCTCACAAAGTCAAACTAGCTTGTGTTTGAGCTAGCAAATTCTAACTGGCTCATGCTTTTTCCAGCTAGACCTAACTAACAGGTGCCTTAGACAGCTAGGTCTAACTAGCTTGTGTTTGGGATAGCCAGGTCCAAATGTCTGATCGTTGTGCTAGTTAGACCTAACTGGCTGGTGCTTTGGTTCACAAAGTCAATCTAGCTTGTGTTTGAGCTAGCAAATTTTAACTGGCGAGTGCTTGCACTAGCTTGGTCTAAATGTTTGATATGTGTGCTAGCTATATCTAACTAGCTGGTGTTTGGTGTAGCTAGGCCTTAATGGTTGGTGCTTGGGATAGCAAAGTCTAACCAGCTGGTGTTTGGGATAGCTAGGTCTAAATGACTGATATTTGTCCTAGTTATACCAAACTGTCTGGTGCTTGGGTTCACAAAATCTAACTGGCTAGTGCTTGGGCTAGCAAAGTCTAACTGTCTGAAGTTTGTTCAGTAAGGTCTAACTAGCTAGTGCTTGAGCTAGCAAAGTCTAACTAACTGTTGTTTGGTATCGCTAGCTCTAAATGTCTTATCTTCTTCTTTTTCTTTCGGCTGCTCCCATTAGGGGTCGCCACAGCGGATCATCCGTCTCCATACCACCCTGTCCTCTACATCTGCCTCTTTTACACCAACTACCTGCATGTCTTCCCTCACCACATCCATGAACCTCCTCCTTGGTCTTCCTCTTTTCCTCCTTCCTGGTGGCTCCATCCTCAGCATTCTCCTACCAATATAATTCATGTCGCTCCTCTGCACATGTCCAAACCATCTCAATCTCGCCTCCCTCACCTTGTCACCAAAACGTCCAACATGCGCTGTCACTCTAATAAACTCATTTCTAATCTTGTCCATCCTCGTCACTCCCAACGAAAACCTTAACATCTTCAGCTCTGCTACCTCCAGCTCCTCCTCCTGCCTTTTACTCAATGCCACTGTCTCTAATCCATACAACATCGCAGGTCTCACCACAGTCCTATAAACTTTTCCTTTCATTCTTGCAGATACTCTACTATCACAAATCACTCCTGTCACCCTCCTCCACCCACTCCACCCTGCCTGCACTCTTTTCTTCACTTCCCTAACACACTCTCCATTACTTTGCACTGTTGACCCCAGGTACCTGAACTCGGGCCTCGACCGATCCGGTATGAAATTCTTATTCGTGACCCGCATATTTGATTTGGCACATGTTTTACGCTGGATGCCCTTCCTAACGCAACCCTCCCCATTTATCCGGGCTTGGGACCGGCACTAAGAGTGCACTGGCTTGTGCCTCCCTAATGGCTGGGTTATTCGTTCATGTTCTTATGTTTATGCTAATTAGACCCAACTGGCACTCAAACAGGCTAGTGCTTTGGTTAGTATAGGTCAAAGTCTAAATGTCTGATGTTTTTGCTAGTTAAAGCTAACTAGCTGGCATTTGTGCTAGCTAGGTCTGCTGTCTGGTGCTAGGAAGTGTTTAAACTCATAATTTTTTTTTTTAGAATAAGTAATATAAAAACGTTTTAGAAATAGTTCACTAGGCAACGCTAATCAGCACAAGTCTAATCTTGGATCAGATCGGACATCAGCTCCATTCAACAAAGATTGAAAAACGTCAGAAACATGTTAAGCATGATTTAATTAAGGCGACCCCCGGCATTAAAAATGTCTCGAGTTAAATCCTCGATGCTGTAAGGCCAAACATCTGGGAGCGCAACACGCACCCGCTGCGCTGTAATTAGTTTTCCTTGGAAACAAATATAAATCACCGTCACAGGGACGATCATTTCGAGGATGTCCTCATCTGAATCCCGCTGCTCTCAAAGAGGGTCGAAAGCTCTCCGAGTCATCCATCAAACAATGTGCGGCTCGAGCTCCCTGATTCCCCGATGAAATTTTCCGTACCAGATGTTCATGGAAGACTGATGTGCAGGTGACCAGGTCCTGAAGAAACTCCAATCAGGGAAGTGTTAGAAATATTTGCAATGTCTGAGCCCCCTTTTACCTGTGAGCACTTCACCATTGGTGCAGTATTCTTTCTTTCTTTGCAGTTAAATTTCATTTATAATGGCAAAAGTATTTGGACAGCTGACTGTTGCAGCCAATTGTCAATGCTCCTGTGCAAAAAGCTTTACATTGGCTGGAGTGGAAGATCTCCTGCTTTAAAGATTTGAATTCAACCCTTTAGTATGAATCGGAACTTGTGATGGGAAGATTGGATCATTTTAGTGATTCGGTTCGTTGAATATTGAATTAAAAAAAAAAAAAATATATATATATTTTTAAAAAAAAATATTTATAAAAAAGAAAATATATATATTTTTTTTCATTTAGTTAATTTCGTTCCTTTAATCAACTTCATTGCGTCTATAAGTCACGTGTCAAAAGGACGAACGACTCGGACCAGAGGGTTCATCAGATGAACTAATACTACTTCTGTTTCCTGTGTTATGAACGAATCCCTCTTTGAGACGACTCGTTCTTCTGACTCACATTAAAGACGAATCAAATTGAACGAATCGTTCATGAACTTTCCATCACTACTCGAATGTACCCCAGACCTACACAAGCACACTCCAAAAACAAGTGGAACATCTTCCCAGAAGAATGTAGGTTATAAGAACAAATCAGGACTAAATGCCTAATCTTACGCACACACCAATCTTACGGTCTCCATAAAGTGTATTTCTTACCTATAATGCTGAAATTCTAGCATAAACATGGCTAATAGCAAGAAGAAAAGTGGTTCCACCTGCGTTCTTATCACCGTCAGCTACATCAGCACATTTTAAAGGGCTTAATTCTGAAGTGCTTTAGGTTGTTTTTCTGAAAATTTAACTGTTTTTTTTTTTTCTAACATGCTTTTAAACCCAATTTTTTTACTGCTCTCGTTCAGGCGGTTCTCACTTTCTAGACGGCTCACTTATTGAAAGGATTTGTGCATGTGCACAATTAGACGTGCTTGATTACTAATGTCAAGGCAATCGGTGTTCGTTCCTCGCACAACATAACGCGGTAATGCATAACACACAATAATACAGGCATTGCCATTGACAAGCGCTAATTAGGTGCTATTAAGGGCCATTAGCGCGGGCCTGCTTCCTGAAATACTGCATGTAAAAGAAAAGGTAGAATGGGTGAACTGGAGTGGGGGCGTCTCTTAGTCATAGTCCTGTCCATAATCCTGACAAACAGTAAGAACTTTCACTTTTATTTGACTTTGTCTAGATATTTAAGTTTCGTTTATTTTTTTTTATGTTATTATTATGTACTTCATCCACCATCGAATGCATTCATGCCCAGTGCTGGAGCGCAGCACACTAGGAACTGTACAATATACACGCTGTAGCTTGAGACAAACAAGATCAGTCACCTGTCCATGCACGTGACATTTGTCATTATAATAACGTTTAGATTTATATTATAATTTCTGGTTTTTATTACAATTTCATTTAATTATGTTGTAAATTCATTTTTTTATTTTAGTTTTATTGTTCATCTTTAAAATGTGTTTATTATACTGTAACTCATCTTTTTTTTTAAAGTCAGATACATGCATATGGTGAGTAGATAGATAGATAGATAGATAGATAGATAGATAGATAGATAGATAGATAGATAGATAGATAGATAGATAGATATGGTGAATGGCTGGCAGACAGATAGATAGATAGAATGGAAGACAGACGGATGGATGGATGGATGGATGGATGGATGGATGGATGGATGGATGGATAGATAGATAGATAGATAGATAGATAGATAGATAGATAGATAGATAGATAGATAGATAGATAGATGGATAGATAGATGGATAGATAGATGGATAGATATGGTGAATGACAGACAGATAGATAGATAGATAGATAGATAGATAGATAGATAGATAGATAGA
>JAAIIK010000092.1:1973521-1984040 GCA_014706435.1 Silurus glanis
ATAGATAGATAGATAGATAGATAGATAGATAGATAGATAGATAGATATAAGAATAGATGCATGCATTCGATGAGTGGATGATAGGTAGGTAGGTAGGTCGGTAGGTAGGTCAGTAGGTAGGTCGGTAGGTCGGTAGGAAGGTAGGACGGTAGGAAGGTAGGTGTGCACATTCCAATTCCTGACATTTACCATCTAATAAAATAAGAAGTGTAAGAGCCAGGGGTGTTGCATCGCCTCATTTCTCAATAGATCCTTTAATCTGTGGGTGAAAAAGAGGTGGTGAGGAACAGGTGGGCCTCCAGCTGTTCCCCCGGCTCACCGCCATCACCCTTCTGAGCCAGATGGAGCTCTTCCACACCACCACCCCTCACACCCCCCCCAAAAAAGAGGAATCTGCTTTGAATGTGGAAGCCTCACAAACCTTGCAATATGACATACGGCTTTATTAATGTGCAGCTCTCCAGATAACGGCGTCGGATCGCACCCGTGTCTGTCTCGCCATCGTACCCAACCAGCTCGTTTTCAGTGCGTCGTTTCAGTAAATGCTGTTCGCCGAGCAGTGCGGCGCTGCAGATGGCACTCTGTCATAATTACAGTGGAGGTGCGGTTATACCTGATAATGACCAAAAAAAAAGGAGGCACAGACTTTGGTTTGTTACACATTACATATGTGCTGGTTATAAATACCGCACACTGAAAACACAACCTGTTATATGGTGGACCGGATGATCAGACAGACAGACAGACAGACAGACAAAGATCGAGATAGAGCTTTGGTTATTTCAAAACTCCATTTGATCATTTAGATCTTTTCCCAAAGTACACCTTTTTTCTGTCCCCTCTCCCACCTGATGAATCCATCGTGCCAGTTATTAGCGCAACCCTGGTTCACATCATTCATGCTTTTCTCAATCCTCCTTTTGAAAAACACGCAGTGGGCTTGTCAGGGGGACTGTGAGATGAAAGTGCTGAATGCACGAATGCAGCATGTTCCTGTGTGTGCTCCAGCTGTCTTTTTTCTCCACACAAACACACACACACACACCTCTGTTTACCTCTCAATGGTACTCGACCACCTAGAGGAGGGCTCGGTCTGGCACCCGGCCCAGTCCACTCACCCCCATCTGCATGCACCTGTGCGGCTCAGCATGACTGAATCTACCACAGCTTACCGTATATCATCATCAATCCCCAGGTTCTAGCTGATTCCGTGTAAGTTTGAAACGTTTTTCGTTTTCATTCCGATGCAGCTCGGATATTGTAAGATCTCTGTGAACCTCGTTCAGGCAGGATTCAGTCTAAAACTGAAGACGACAATTTTTTTGCTCTGAATCTTTCATTTATTATCCAAAGCAGCTCCGCTTGTCAAACCCGGCTCGTCCTGGGGTCGTGTTCAAGACGGTGCTTTCAGATGAAGTCATTAACGTCTCAGTTCAAATCAAGCATTACAATGAAAAACAGCGTCATCCAGGGTGGCAAGGAGTCTTATTATACGACTGTGTTGGCTTTTATGACCCACAATCCACCAGCCTACTTAATCACAGTCTTCAATATGATTAATTCCCAACCTCCTTGGCCCTGGAGCACGGAAAACGCAACAAGCCTTGCATGGATGATTTCGTACCTAATTACCTCGATTACCTCCGAGAGCTCGAAGAACTCGAGTTGCTTCTCATTTATTTCACAAAAGGTTTTTTTTTTTTTTCCTTTTGATTTCGGAACGTCCCTAAATCTTAGAAGCGCACCACAAATCCTCTTTATATTAATTAGAGTCGAAAGTTTGCTCCGCTCAAGTGTCGAGCATCGCGTGGACAGTTTGTCGAGAAAGCTTCGCAATCGCGCCTCATCCTTGGGGTGATGTTCTTTTTGCCGTACTCACTTTTGCCCTTTACAGCAGGTCCGTTGTGGAGTGTACCCTTTGAAAAGTTCAGCAAGGGAGGAGGCGTGCGGGGGCGATTTTTGGATATGAGGTGTGGTGGTTTGGGGAGAAGGAAGGAAGACTGGCCGAAAAGTCACGAGCCAAACGTTGCGCCGCCGGTGCTGACCCCGCGTACCGGGACCCGAGGCACCGCAAAGGTTTCATGCTGGAATCACGCAACATTATTGAGGTCGCGACACCATAAATCGTGTGTCACGGAAATGGCGAATTAATTGGACCGAGATAAGACGGCCGCGGACAAATTGCATTAGTGTCAGTCTTTATTACGGCGCGAAACAAAATCGAGCCGTGCTGCTTTCTTGTCTCTGGGAATGACGATCAGTTCACTCGCTCGTGAACGCGTATCTATAATTACACGAAGAGCCACCAGAGCACATAATGCAGTCTCGCTCTTTTTTTTTCCACAGGAAATATCCTCAGGTGCCAAAACAAAAGAAATAATAAATGAATATCTAACCCTAATGCAAGCCTCCGGGGCAGACCCCTGGAAGTCACCCTCAAACACGGTAATTGTTTGCCACAGGTACAGATTAGCACAGCTCACTGCCAGGAAGTGTGTGTGTGTGTGTGTGTGTGTGTGTGTGTGTGTGTGTGTGAAGAAAAGCCTTTAAATTCCAGAGCATGCGTTTAATCCATGGCGTGTGACAATGTGGCCTTGCGGAGAGAAGCTGATATGGCCTGACGATCGTGATCTCCCAAGGGTGGATGAGACAACCATTAGTTGGGCCTGACGTGGGAATGAATGCAAGCCGCTTCCTTTGCGTTTTATATATATGATGCTGGAATAAAAATGTGTTTTTAGGACACTCAAGGACACATATATTCATTTTCATATATTCATATATAAATATATTCATTTATTTCATACTTGTTTCATTGAAGTATTTTGTATAGGTTTTTTTTTTTTTTTTCTTGAGTCCACATTCGTCACTGTCTGAGTTTATTACAGACGTGGATGAATTTGTTGGTGCGCCTCGATGAAAGGAAGAAAATTTGTCTGAAATGGGCAAAAGTCTGGCATCCACCGGTATTCCATATTCCATTCGAAAAATCCGACTTTGGTTTCAATTTCAGCAAATATTTAGACGTTTTAATCCATCTAATATTATGTTTTACAACCTTTTCTGTAGGTCGCCCTGAGACCGCACGTGTCCACGGGTAGTCTGGTTTATAATGATGGGGAAAATCGGATAATTTAGTTACTTAGTTTCTTTGTATCTCGTTCATCAAAATGAACGAATCTTTGTTTAGGTCAGTTTGTTCATTTCGAAGTAAAACTAAACTAAAAAAAATATGAAAAGTGACCAAAAACATTGCAGGAATGTTCCCTTCAGGTTCATTTCAAACCTTGCCTTTATTTACCTCCCTGCCAAAATCATAGCAAGTCAGCAACCCGTCCGTCTGGCTGAAGATATCTAAATATCAGGAAATAAACTTCCCACTGCATGCCACATGTTGTTAAACCATGCACACCTGTTTCACCTTAAATCATCCAAACTATATAATTTCCTGTTTTCTGTGAAGCACTTGTTGATATCTTTTCAGTTGGTTGTGGTGCTTGCTACCATCTTGGCCATAGCCTGTATGTGTAGCTTTTCAGCTTGAACATACTCACAATCTTGGTTCTTTTTAAGACAAAGTCTACAAAGTGTGGTGGTAAAGTCATATACCGATGGAGGTGAGGAGGCCTGGGGAGCAGTTAGCATTCCAATTCAATGCAGACCAATTCATTTGCAGGAGAGCTTCCACTCGAATTAATTTTAAGCAGATCTTCATGGAGCTGGCTTTGTGGATGGAGACAGTGTCATGCTAGAACCGGTTTGGATCTCTTAGTTCAAATAAAGGGAAAATTTCATCCTTCCACATCCAAAGATGCCCGATACAATTGTGGTAAAAGTTTGGGGAAAGTGTCGGAACTTAGACCCTGTGCCTGAGCGGCATATATGGTTAGAAAAATCAGCTGTCCAAATACTTTTGACAGTATAGCATATATTTATTAGAATTCAGATACTGGTTTTGGACCACTTTTACCTCAGAAAACAGTCTAAAACACTGAAAACTTCCAGACGTTCTGCACAAATGAATCTGAAATCTGCATCATGTATATATGACTGTAAGATTCCCAATCAACATTCAGTCCCCATTTGCTGGTATAATCACCAGCGCTTTTTATAAGCGCACCAGCTTATAAATGTAAGCTTATGAGTAATGTCCTTTCTACAGTCTTATACAGTCATTTGAGATTATGGAACCAGGAGCTACTGAGCAACGCATAAAATAAATCAAAATTTGAGATTATCATAAATCCAACACCAGCTTCTCCATGCCAGAGCCTTTAAACACTCAAAGAGGTCCAGTGTCCAAACTCTAAATGAAGTGGAATCCAAATGGTTACGTCTCTAAATAGTTCGGGATGTTTGCAAGCATCTACTACTTTAAAGGTCCACAATCTTCATGAGGTGGGACGTGACTGGAGCTGCGCAACCTCGGGATTGGGAGAGAAAGAGAAGCAGTGGAGAGGAATTAGCGTAGCTGCTGTTCATGATATTAACAAGCACAAATTGATAATGTGCATGTGATCAGATGTTCTGGAGCACAAGGTTATGATGTGATGTGTGTTATGTGTAGGACTCGCTAAAAACATACGACTTTAATCTGCACTTAAACTGGGAGAGTGTGTCTAAGCCCCGAACACTGTCAGGAAGACTATTCCAAAGTTTAGGAGCTAAATGGAAGAATGTTCTAGCACCTTTAGTGGACTTTACTATTCTAGGAACTACTAAAAGTCCGGAGTTTTAAGATCTCAAAGAGCTTGATGGATTGTAGAGTGTTAGAAGACTGGATAGATACATGGGAGCCAAACCATTTAGTGTTTTGTAAGTAAGTAGCAGTAGTTTGTAGTTGGTAGCCAGTGTAGGGATGATAAGATTGGGGTTATATCGTGATATTTTCTCGACCTAGTGAGAACTCTGACTTGTTTATTAATGATGCAGGGCATCCACCTAGTAATGAATTACAATAGTCAAGTCTGGGGGTCATAAACACATGGACGAGCTTCTCTGCATCAGATATAAACATGTTTCTTATCTTAGCAGTATTTCTAAGGTGGAAGAAGCCTGTTTATGGAACATGGGTGATATGATTTTTAAAATGACAAGTTGCTGTCTAAAATAACTCCCAAGTCTTTTACTGTTGAACTAGTAGTTACAGAACATCCTTCTAAATGCAGGTTAAAATGCTGGAGCGTCTGTGTACTGGTTTTTGGACCGATTAGCAAAATCTGTCTTATCAGAATTTAACAATAGAAAGTTATGCGTCATCAATCTTTTTGATGTTATCAATCTTTAAATTATTTGACGCATTTAGTTAACCTGGTCAATTGAGATGTATTGTCTGGTTTTGATGAGATATATATAGTTGGGTATCATTAGCATACCAGTAGATGCTGATCCCATGCCTTCTAATAATATTTCCCAAGAGAAGCATGCATATTGTGAAAAGCAGGGGTCCTACAACTGAACCTTGTGGCGCACCCCATAATTTACTCATTAACCTGGTTAGTTCTCCATTTAAATCTACAAAATGGTAACGATCAGACGGGTAGGATTTAAACCAGCTTAATGCCTGTCCCTGAATGCTGATGTATTTTGTAAGCGATCCAGGAGAAGATTGTGATCTATAGTGTCGAATGCAGCACTAAGATCTAGTAAAACTAACAGAGAGATGAAGCCTTGGTCTGAAGCTAAAAACAGGTCATTAGTGATTTTAACTAGGGCAGTTTCTGTGCTATGATGGGGCCTAAAACCTGATTGGAACTCTTCAAAGATATTGTTATCTTGTAAGAAGGAACAGAACTGGCAGACACAATCTTTTCTAAAATCTTAGACGTAAATTGTAGATTTGAAATGGGTCTGTAATTTGATACTTGATTTGGATCCAAATGAGGTTTCTTAATGAGGGGCTTAATAACTGCCAACTTGAGGGGTTTAGGGACGTGACCTAAAGATAGTGAGGAGTTAATAATATTGAGAAAAGGCTCACCAGCTGTATGTAACACTTCTTCAGTAGTTGAGTTGGAATGGGATCTAACAGACATGTTGATGTGGCTTTGGTAATAACATCATACAGCTCTTCCTATTTTATACAGGACAGAAGCACAGAATCATTGTCATGCTGGAACTGATTTAGGTCTCCTAGTTCAAGTGATAAAAAAATGTCATTCTACCTTATTTATATTAATAATTATGACCTCTGGCAGACGCCCTTATCCAGAGCGACTTAGCAGTTGAGGGTTAAGAACATTGCTCAAGGGCCTTACAGTGATTGCTTGGATAATGCTGGGATTTGAACTCATGACCTTCCAATGTTCCAATGCCTTAAGTACTGAGCTACTGTACCACCTCCAGCATCCAAAGACATTCTACACAGTTGTGTGACTATACGGATGTAAAGTTCGTCTTCAAGCCATTCATTATTAGATTTCTAGATCAATGCAATCGTATCGTTCCTGCTGCTCCTTCACGATTTTATGTTCGAACACCCAAATATCATGATTGTAAAATGACAATTCTATTGGTCTATTCTTTTTTCGCGTATCAATCGAGCAGTTGGTTGAGAAATGGATGTTTAGTAAAATACCAACAGCAAAAACATACCTCACGGTACAGTAGGGAGGTTCGAAGCTGTAGACTGCGATATCGACGAGTCTTAGACATAACCGGCATCACCATGCTTACCGCAGAAACCCAACTTCCCATTGTGAATACACTATTACACGACCGGGAGGATATCGGTTACGCTTGTTATCAGTTCCCCATCCCTCATGACAGATATTCGTGTTTACAAAGAGACTGACTGGTGGACTGATATTGACGTCGAAATCTCTGTCTGTGTTTGAGCTCGAGTTATTTTTGTGCTGCTTCATTCCTCCATAAGATCTGATCACTTTCGATTCAGTTCAGTTTTATTTGTGTAGCATGTTTTAACAAAAAATAATTGTCCCTAAGCAGCTTTACAGAATGCAACAGAATATACATTTTATACAAATGTATACGTAATTTATACGAATAGAAATTAAATTTATAAATCTCTCCATATTCGTTTATCCCTAATTAGCAGCAAGAAGACTCCATGAGAGGAACCTTGAGAGGAACCAGACTTAGAAGGGAAGCCATCCTCATCTGAGTGACACTGAATGTCCATTCATTGTTGTGTCCTCATTGTTAAGGTTATCAAGTGTTCTTAGACTGCAAAAGATGTTGATTGTTGATTGTAGCCTTAGCCATTGCAGCAAAGTTGACATTGATTACAGTCCAAAACGATCTTCATAGGTGTAAACCCTCCATAGTAAACTCATGGATCTTTAGACTGTGGAACCATCTTAGGCAGCAGAGAAGAGAACATCAGGGTAAAACCTGAGAATATCACCTCCTGGTGAGGAGTAACAAGAAAATTGTGTCTTGCCTTGAACTTGGTGGTGGTACCATCCTGGTCTGAGGCTGCATGAGTACTGCTGGTCCCTTCAGAAACTGGGCAGAACGTCAGTTTTCCATCATAATAACATCCCCAAACCCACCACCAAGATGACAACTGCCTTGCTGAGGAAGGTGAAGGTGATGAAGTGGCCAAATATGTCTCCACACATGAACCCTGTGATTAGACACCTGTGGGGCTCCTCAAGCAGATGGTGGAGAAGCGCCATGTTAGTGATGTCATTATAGAGGAGTGGAAGAGGATCCCAGCAACAACCTGTGCAGCTCTGGTGAATTCCATTCCCAGGAGGATTAAAGCAGTGCTGCAAAAAAAAAGCAAAGTAGCTGCTAATTAAACACTGGTAACTTAATAGAAAACCGTACGTACTCACAAAAAAATCTGTTGTCCGCCCAACAAATGATCTAGAGGGCCATTTTTTTTTTTCTCAGGAAACCCGACATTTACTTTAAACATGCATAAAGATCGAACTGCTCAGGTTATTATTGCTTTTAGGCATTTTGGAAACCATTTTCTCCACTATGTACCTATTATTAAGCTCACGGTCTCCACTGACAGGCTGTCTTTTATGTTTCCATTACTGTGTTTGGCCTCTTTTTTTTTCCCATTTAGCGACCGAGTGGGCAGCATGTTCCCTCGCAGATACGTTTATGTCGTGCACCTCGTACAGTTTATTCTATTTTTACGAGCACCTTTTTTTATTACAATAGACTCTGTTTTACAACCTGAAAGATCACACAAGCGTCCAAAAATTGCTCTAAACTAGTAGAGAAGGGTATCAGGTATTGTTTGCTATTAATTCTAGGGATGCCAAAACTTTTCGCCATCTCTATTCACGTAGGCATTTCTTCAATACGATAGGCAGGTCGTAAAATAGCGCTTTTTTTAGTAAAAACACTGCAGTGAATTGAATCTGTCTCGGGTTTGAGTGTGAAGTTGGGTTCTTTTGGACGTGATGGAGGTTTTGTTCCATTTTTGACACGATGCTTTTGTTTCTCTGTGTTTTTCTGGGGTTTTCTGGGTCTCCATTTATATATATATGAATATATGAATGATAGTAGATGACTCTTCAGGTCCAGACTTCCAGTGAGGATTGAAGTTAACTGAAACTTTTAGTGCAAAAAAAAAAAAATAAATAAAAAGCTCCAACATGATTTTTTTTTTCCACTTCACGAGGTTTCCAAAGTTAAATGAGACACAACGCTGCAATATCAGTGTGGAGCAAATTCACAATCACAATATTCTGCTCCTTGCATTCTTCAGTGTACGAAAAACACAATAATGGGCTTCTCCATTTTCCAAGAAAGTAGGATTATGCTTTTGAGTATTCAATATAGACTTATTTATTTATTTATTTATTTATTCCTCAACCCACAGGGATCTTTTTTAAAAAATTTTTATCTAATAATTTTTAGCAGTGTACTTGAATACAACCCCGGCGGAAAAACCTATTTGTTAAGTCGTTATTCGAGTCGGCATTTGTTGATTTATTTATTTATATATAATTTATCAGTAGATGCGCTAAACAGGGTTGTACGTATGACTAGAGAACTGCTAGGACGCTTTATTTTAAACCTAGTGGCCTTTTTTTCCCCCGTTTTCTTGTCTCCTTGGTGAGTTTGAATGGCAAAGTGACGACAAAGTGACCGTGACCTCACACGCCGCCCTATAAAAGGCTCCAGCAACTGTACGTGACACGAGTCCTCGGGCTATTCCTTTTAGCCGAGCGACCCAGGTGGCTCTGTTGGTCTTCCATTCAACCATTCAAACGTTCTTAGATGTGTTACATAACCTTCTGTTCTATTTCTCTATTTCTCTTTATTTTTCTCTTTGTGCCATTTTATGCTTTAAAAAAAAAAAAAAGGTTTAGACTTACGTCAGAACACCATCTTAAGTACATTTCGGTCTTTTCCATATGCCAGATACAGTACAATTGTACACTAATCATAGGGGCTTTTCATAATCCGAGTTTTCAGGCTTAATCTTGGATACGAGTCTGGCGTGTGTATGGAACTGCCTGGACAGTCATATAAATCTTCACGGCCTGCAGAGTGAAGAAACGGGATTCTTTGTTACGTCTGCTGCTGCTTAGGCTGAAAACCAAAAACAAGTCAGAAATCTCTGTAGTAGATTCTGTTTTTTTCTGAATTCTGAAATATTTGAAGTAAAGGAAGTAAATGGTCAATGTTGGTTTCAACACCAGAATGTCGCATACAAACATGGCTTTCGCCAAAGCATCCAAATTCCCCCGAAACTCATGTTCAAACTCATCTGATTTTTATTTTTTAATTATTATTTTATTTTTATACCAGTTGATTACAGATGAAGCCGTTTTCCGCTTCTTTCTCTGGTTCTCTTGTTTTGCTCTTACTTTCCCCCTTAGTTATGTTTTCCCATCACCTGACCCTTGTCTGGAATTTCGTATTACATATTGGACTTATTTACTCCTTTCAATAAAGCTTGCTACAGCTGCACCTGCATCCGCATTCGCCTGTGGCACAAATGTATTATATAAAGTACATAGAAAAGTTTGCGGACACCTGAGCATAAGGGTCGTACATTCTTTTTTAACATCACGGTCCGCACTTAGTCTTCATTTGCTGTTCTAATAACCTCAAGATGCTCCACTAGATTTGAAAGTGTGGTTCCATGGTATCTGAGGGTATAAGACGGAAGACTCTAGGTGGTGGAATAAACTTCTACATGTCCAGCCGAGTCACTAGCCGAGTCACTAGCCGTGTCACTAGCAGTCTTTGAGACAGATTGATCGTATCCATAGTTTGTGACCAGGACCAGGATTTATTTATTGAAACTGCAGTCTAGAGCAATCTAAAAAGGACTATTAAATAAAATGCGTAAAAACATTTTTAATGTTTCCAAATATTCACACGATGCGTCACTAATTTCTCTAACTGATTATACCTTACTTTGGCTCGTTAAATCAGATGCATAGCTCAAATTGCTAAATATTTAGAAGCACTTGTTATACAATAACTGTGAGATTTAGGTTTAGATCATCAACTTTAATTCCATCTATAACAAAAAAAACAAATAAAATTAATTCAGTTTTATTACAGTTTACTTCTTGCT
>JAAIIK010000092.1:1984440-2002965 GCA_014706435.1 Silurus glanis
ATTTATTTATTTATAATTAATTATTTTTTTTTTTATTCCTCTTCTTTTTTCAGTTAAATGTCATTTGTTTTGTAGCAAACCGGGACAAACATACTATTTCTTTTTTTTATCTAATTTAATTTAGTTTATTTAATTTAATTTAAGCTTCCCGTGGGCTCACCACCTGCAGGAGGGACCGTAAGGGACGGTGCTGTGAGGATTGGGCAGCAGTCGAAGGCGGGGGCCTGCTTAGACTGCTGCCCCCGCGACCCGAATTACGGATAAGCGGGAGAAAATGAATGAATGAATATTTAATTTAATATAGTTTTTGTCAAAAGTTTGGAAAGACCTAGTCTAGTATTTATTTATTTTTGTCCAGATTGAATACTAGCTTTACACACTCGTTCAGCTGAAAGCCAAATATGTTCTTTACTAGTTGAAGATTTCTTGCGATCCAGTTCATCTCAGAGCAGTTCAACAGGACTTACAGTAGGTGCGGTGACTGATAGATAACGATCCAGACGACGGTTTGCTCTCTAAATAACACTTACAGATCTCAGACGTACGCTTCGGCTCATCGTCTTGTCGTATGGTGAAGTCGATTCCGATGAGCCGCAGAGGGAGTGGCATGAAGTATAGAACGGTTGCCATGTTGGTTCAGGATTCCTTTCAATTTCCGGAATAAGTCTCCAACCTTCCCTGCTCCAAAACAACCCCAAAATATTAAGCTTTCATCACCATGTTTTACTGTGGGGGGTGATTCAGTCTGATCACATCTTCTCTCCTGTTCTCAGGAGGCATCTAAACTTGGATCTGACCCATGCTCGACGATTATACGTTACATTCAAAATTCCTGCTCTTTCGTCGACGTGACTTTAAGCAAATCCGTTATAATTGGATTCTTACCTCTGGAGTGTTGCATGTTAATACCCTAATAAGAAATGTTTAAAAAAAAAATAGTATAATGGCTTCCTGAAGTGCAACTTGATTCCTGTAATTATTTCCACACACATTTTATTATGTCTGAAGCATTTCATTTGTTATTCAATGCCTGCTGGTGTTCATTAGCTATTATGGGCGATGTAAGGTGTGGAAATATGATATTTTATGTACAGTTTAGAAATGAAAGTGGCTTCATGTGGTATCATTTTTTTTTTTTTTTCTAGCAAGGCCTGAATAATTATAATGTGGCCCATATTCTGCACACAAACAAATAACCTCAGGCGACAACAGAATTTAATATATAGTCATTTTCTCTTTTTATCCATATAAATAAACCAAATTATAGAAACCCAGTGAGAAGAAATTAATTACAGCCTTCCCTATGATTACAATCATTTATTCAATTCCATTCAATTTCATTTTGTATAAAAGTGTATTTAATAGTAGTCATTAAGCATCCTTATAGAACGAAAAAACCCCTGGGATGATATGAGGAAGGAATCTTGAAAGGAACCAGACTCAAAAAAGTAACCCCTCCTCATCTGGGTGACCTTCAGATACTCATTTGTTTCATCATTATTGAGGATATCAGCTGATTTGATGGACACTTGTATGCAAGAACGGTTAATTAAACCTGTAGTCCTATAAGCCACTGCAGCAGACTGTTTATAATAATTACAGTCCAAGTTGAAACCCTCGACAGTAACCTCATGGATCTGTTCTACTTCCATCATTGTTGAGGTTATCAGCTGTTCTCTGATGTAGACAGGAGTGCAAAATTGTGACAACTCTAATTGTAGTCCTTTCTTTTTCTCCATGTCGAGCTATCTTCGGCGGTAAGTGGTTTCCAAAGAATTCAAAGAATTTTAATTCATTTTTAATTGTAGAGCACTGTTAACAATGAACATCGTCTCAACGCAGCTTTACTGAGATGTTACAGAGTGGTGACTGTGGTGAAGGAAAAAACTCTGAGATGGCATGAGGAAGAAACCTTGAGAAGAACCAGATAGATGAGAAATTAGAACTCAGGGCATCAGGATGGATCAGGCAGGTCTGGAGAGCTGCCTGAAGACGGGAACACTGGGATCTTAAAAATTATAATAGTAATTAGCATCGTTTAGCAAATAGGGATTAGAAGATCTTCACCTCAACCCTATTGAGCACCTTTGGGCTGAGTTGGAATGCTGACCGCACCCCAGGCCTCCTCACCTCACCTGCATCATTCACTAACAAACTTCAGCAAATGGGGATTGGAACATCTTCAACGGTCTAACTTTTGAACACGTTTGAGATGAATTGGAACACTGACTTGATCTGACTCATCTCTACTAAAGCTTTTGTAATAGAATGAGCCCAAATCTTCACAATCACACTGGGAAACAAAAAAACCCCCACCACTTTTGTCCATTTAAAGTTCCAGAACCTTGGAAATCAATTGGATATGATTCTATTTTAATTATGAACCATTTTATTTATAATCATAATTCTATTTCTTTGGTGTCAGTTATACTGTACAATATACTGTACATCCATTGCAAGTTCTTTTCTTCTGAAAAATCTCCTCAGTACACACTCACCCACAACACATCAATAATCAGAGTTTTAATGCCTGCTGTCAGTGGACTACATTTCCCATCTTCCCGAGGGAGTTTTTTTTTACCATGTTGGATCCTCTCTACAGGTCCTACACAAGCTAAATGAGACGGGTATTCATGGATCTGCCGAGAGAGCTGCACGCCTGGCAACGATCCCACACCAGAGCAGTGAATCTGCAAAGTAGGATCAGGAGGAAGTGCTTTTGCACTTTTCATTACATGGTACAACAACTTCAAGGTGAATGAATCAAGAATGATCGAAGTGCTGAGCTGCTGATCCTCTTTTTTTAAAAAAGGGGGATCCATCTTTTTATTATTTTTCCAGATTTCATGATACATTGTACCTTGATTTCTTTGGGTACTGAGCTCCTAGTACAAGCGAATAGTTTATGGAGTGTTTTACACCATAGACTAACTGGAAAGGTATTGGTTAAATATTGGTTCTAGCTAGCTAGGAAAATTGGATAGCTAAATATTCATGGATATGCAGCTGACACCGGTCTCAGGTTCTCACTTTCTGACCCTTGTACAGCATGTTCCTGATTCACATCATGGAAAGTGGCATTTTTTAAATTCAGTCAACTCCCGATATTTCACGGTTCGGAAAAATTAGCCGGTTCTCATTTGAATCCTAGCTAACAGCAAGTTGAGAATTATCTTCAAATTCGTAGGAATCCGCAGAGGAACCGAATGTTCGGGAACGTTAGGATTAACATTTCAAACTGTTTTCACTAACAGATTTCTTAAAAACTTTGAAACACAAATATTGTAGAAATAAAGCATTTATGTCCATTACTTCACATTTTCTGTTGAATGCATCAAAAAGGAACCAACGTACTGGCGTAATGTCTAGATGAATTCACTAAGGTACCATAGTGGCTTTGGGGGTTGGGGGGAGTGGGAGTTGGTTGTGCGTCCAAAATTCGGGGATTTTTTCAAAACTCGTGTGGGGATCTTGGAAACGTAACCCTCGCGAGTTCCGGGGACCACTGTACGTTAAACGTGATGTAAATGTGACATTAAAGTGTGTCCATCCAGTCATCTCTCCTCACCGCAACAACTCATGCTTAGTCTTGCAGATATTTATGGCATTTCATTTATGGCATGTCCCCAGACGCAAAGATATGCGTCTAATGGCATGATTATATAGTATTTATCACCGCAGCTCCTTTAAACCATACATGCTGCAAGGTGTATGGGATTTTGTCCATTATGTCCCACATTGAATAAGATCTGTGGAGTTTGGTAGAACAACCCTGACCTTTTTGTCTTTGCGAGTCTTTGTGAAGTGTATTGATTTCTGCTAGGCTAAGCATTTAGTGTCGCGGTCAGCAGAGACGGCTGGATGGACAAACTTGGGGATCGGACACATTGGATCGCATTTACATCACTATTACGTATTCACCAGTGCAATTTTTTGCATGAGTCAAGAACACGGTGTACATTTACGGCATTTGGCAGACCACTTGCAACCTTCTAAACCAGTGTCTGATGCCTTACACACTGAGCTACCACCTCTCATGGTCAGAAAGCAGAGGTGGCAAAAGTACACACATCCTTCACCCAAGTAGAAGTGCAGATTCGCATGTTTTAAAACACTCTGGTAAAAGTTGAAGTTCTGACTGAACTTTTTCACTCAAGTTAAAGTAAATAATTTTGGGCTCTGACATGTACTTCAGTTAAAACAGCCATTATTACTACCTGTTTTAGTGTCACGCTGGTAACTGAACCTCACTTTTATTAATATAAAACTTTCTTTCGGCTTCTCCCATCAGGGGTCGCCACAGCGGATCCACAACGGAGTGGCTGGGGTTGGTTCCCTGAACGGGGATCGAACCCGGGCCGCAGCGGTGAGAGCGCCAGATCCTAACCACTAGACCACCAGGGGGTAAACTTTCTTTCGGCTTCTCCCATTAGGGGTCGCCACAGCGGATCCTCCGCATGTTTGATTTGGCACATGTTTTTACGCTGGATGCCCTTCCTAACGCAACCCTTCCCATTTTATCCGGGCTTGGGACCGGCACTGAGAGCGGTCTAGTGGTTAGGATGCGGCGCTCTTACCGGGTTTGATCCCCGGTCAGAGTGCCGCATACTAAACACTAGACCACCAGGGACCCTTAAAACTTTCTTTCGGCTTCTCCCATTAGGGGTCGCCACAGCGGATCATCCGCATGTTTGATTTGGCACATGTTTTTACGCTGGATGCCCTTCCTAAAGCAACCCTCCGCATTTATCCGGGCTTGGGACCGGCACTAAGAGTGGCTGGGGTTGGGATCGAACCCGGGCCGCAGCGGTGAGAGCGCTGCATCCTAACCACTAGACCACCAGGGGACTCCTAAAATAATTTCATTGTTCTCTAATAAATGTATCCAGACTGAACATCCACCATATAGAACACAAGCAGAGAAAAGATGATGATGATCGGGTGATCAGGAAAGTCTCTGTTCTCAGTTATGTTTACATCATTGACTCCCTCTGTCTCATCCACGTTAACCCCAGTCTTCTTGTAGCCTTCTGCATTGCTCGTTGTGAGCTTCCTAAACTAGCCTACGTCTGTGGTGTGTGAGAGCCAGGAAATGATGCACCAGTCGTAGGTTGATGGGCTGAAAACGGTGTGCAATGAGAAGAAAAAGATATCGTTAATGTCGCCAAATAGATTCAAACTAAAGTAACGAGTCTGGTTTGAAAAGTAGAAAGTACAGATATTTGTGTAAAAGGTTTAATGAGAAAAAGTAAAAAAATTGTCAGAAAATTCAGAAAGTGAAACCTGAGACCGGTGTCAGCTGCATCTCAATGAATACTTGAATAGCTGTCCAATTTTCCAGGCTAGCTAACTACCTGAAAATCCACTCGCTTCCTTCTGCTACAACTTCTTCCTATGGATAGTTTCTATATTATAAAAGCTAATATTTCCCATTCCAGACACTATATCGACACCTCAGAATAAGATCGGTCGGTCTGGGCCGTTTTGAACATCCCGTTCCACCGTTTTCCCATTTGCTGTTGTAATAAACCCCACTCTTCTTCACATTTTGGAAGGTGCTTGTGGATTTTTGCTCATTGAACCACAAGAGCATTAGAAAAGTCAGGTACTGATGTAGGTGAGGTGAGGAGGCGTGGGGTGCGGTCAAGGTTCCACTTCATCCCAAAGGTTTTTAATAAGGTTTAGAGCTCAATAGCAGATCATCAACATCTCTAAACCCATGCAAAGCATATCTCGATGCTGAAACAGACTTGGATCTCTTAGTTCAAGTGAACGGAAATTTCCAAAAGAGTGCTTGGTGGTAACACACCACATATGGCTGAAAAAGTCTGGTGTCCCAATACCAATCCTAATAATAGTAGCTCAGTGGTAAAGGCTCTGGGCGACTGAATGAGGGGTTGGTAGTTCAAAGCCCCAGTATCACCAAGTTAACACTGTTGGGCCCCTGAGCAAGGCCCTCAACCCTTTCAACCTCAGGGGATGCTGTAACATGGCTTTGACCCTAGCGTCCTAACAACCTGGGAAATGCAAAGAAAGAATTGTGCTGTAATGTATATTTACTTTTTCTCTTTGTCCATATAGTGTGTTTACAAGGTCAGGATGTATTCACCATGAAGCATTTCAGTATAAGGGAAAAGAAAAATCTTCAGTTTGAGTGGACTGGGTAATGACACTTGATAATTTTTTTTTATGAATTTTGCTGCTCAGTGGATTCAGAAGAAGAGGTTCTCGTTTGTCATTGAAATTGTCTATAACGCTGTCCTCGTGTCATGTTTTATTCCGTACTTAATGCCCTAAAATATATATGTAGCGGTATGCTTGTATTTTTTTTATGTTCATATACATTGAATAAATGATGGTACATCTAATTAATTTAAACACCCCCAAGGTCCCATTCTGAAGGCTACAGCTTGTTAAAACCCGCACCATGAGAGAAGCAGGAGCGCGATGGAACACGGAAAGTGCAGCGAAGGAGAAATTCAAATCGTGAAAGGGTTCGAGCTGAAAAGCAGGCACAGGGACAGGTGATCGACAGACCACATAAATCAATGTTGTCATGATCAAAAACAAGTAACAGAAACCGATCATCAACCAGAGTAGCAAATGCCACAGAGTGTGTACTTTGTAAAAAAAAAAATATATAATAACACGACACGTAGGGGGCATACATACACAAACCAACCAAACGGGTAAACTGAAAAAGAGAAACAATCAATGGCAG
This sequence comes from Silurus glanis, assembly GCA_014706435.1. NCBI lineage: Eukaryota > Metazoa > Chordata > Actinopteri > Siluriformes > Siluridae > Silurus > Silurus glanis. The sequence continues at coordinate 1,991,162 of JAAIIK010000092.1, forward strand.
GACCACTGCCAAGCTGCTGGGCCCTTGAGCAAGGCCCTTGTCATCATTTGCTCAGGTGTATTTATGAGATGACAGGAAAATTGTGGGTGGGGAGCTGATGTGAAAGTGGTAGCTCGGTCCTTCAAAGATTAGACTTTGGGCTGGAAGTTTGTGAGTTCAAATCCAAGCACCAGCAACCTGCTGGGCCCTTGAGCACGGTCCTTCAAAAAAAGTGCCATTAATGGGAATGTTCAAATTTTCAGTGAGACAGCTAGCCAAAGCGCTACACTTATTAGTAGCTCAGTGTTCTGTGGTTAAAATGTTGGACTAATCGAAAGATCAAATCCCAGCAGCCGTTCTGGGCCTTTGAGCAAAAGCCCTTTAACCCTCAACTGCTCAGATGTATAAAAGATCATTCTGGAAAAGTGCGTCTGTAAAATGAGTGCGGCTTCATCAGGATCTGTTTCCACCAAAAATATACTCAATATTTTTTCTTAATTTTAACCATAAAAGTAATAGCGCAAGTGGTTGTACTGAATACTGATTAGTTATTGGTCCTAGCCTGCGGATTCGTTTCTACGCCTAATCCCCATAGCCGTCATCATATCCAGTACACGAGTGCAATATTGGTTAAATATAGACTCCGATGAGTTATGAGTCTATGTGTTATGAGCTCGACTGCTTTCAATACATCTAATTACATTACTGATGGAAATAGTGTTTGGACCCGAGTGCAAATATCTATAAAAAGGAACGAAATTACTGAAGATCGAATGTGTGCAGATGACAGTTTGAAGAAGCATATGGAACGAAGGAAGGTCATGCAGTGGAGAAAAACTTTTGCTTGCGTCTTTGCTGCTTTCTCACGTACCATATGTGCATATGTCGCATCCGATCACCTAAGACAAGCGGTGGACTGTAATGAAGTAAATGTAATTTGTTTCTGTACTTTAAGTAGCTTTTTCTAATATCTATACTTTAACTTCACTATATGTCAAAAAGCTTCCTTTTTACTCAACTACATTTTGCTAAATCAGTTGTTCCTTTTTATTTACAAGCAGATTAAAACTTGTTTTTACACGTAGCAATCCACCAACCAGTAGAGGGCGCTCTCTGTTTTGTTCGCCGCTTGGTTTTATCTACTCATCAACAACATGCAGTTTAGAATCAGTTTAACAGAAGATTTAGAGAGGAATAAATGAAGAAGAAACTCCAGACTCGAATTCGCCGCAACACACGTGACCTCATTTACACGTTTTTTTTTTGTAGTTGAAAAGAAGGTTTTGGCTTCATTAGAATTGTAATAGAAATCAATCAGCGTTTGACTCATTAATATCATTCTATTAATAGATCAGTGTGCTGAGAGTCACATTCGAGTTGAATACGCAAGAGTTTCGTGACATCCCTTTCGAGTCTTTTTACATGAGTTGAATACAAAAGTTTTGTGACACGTGGTGTCGGTGGACCTCGAGCAAAGTCGCTGACGCTTTTCGCCATTCTTGAAACCCGGAAGTGTAAAAAGAAACTTTTATTAATGTTTGAACTTTCCCCCGACGCGGGAGCACATCGAGCGTGCGGAAAGAATGAATGATTACGGGTTTTTAATTACCACAGTTAGAGTAGGACAGAGAGTAATTGTATGCTAACGGCTAATTAAGCTACCCGCTCAAATAAATACCTGACATTTTTCCGAACATGCTGAGGAACTTCTCGCTGATTAAAGCTGATGATTAGCATGATTAGCAGTAACCTGATGAAGAAAGACCAAGACAAGTTAAAAAAAGTAAAAAAAAAAAAATTTGAACTGGCGATTTTCAATAGAAACCTTTGTAGATATTTGTACTGGTTATAATAGGAATCGTATTTGTTTTAAATGGAAACTGTAATAGTGTAAAACTGAGGGTCTTTACTGGTAATTTGTTTGCTTAAACTAGTGATATGTCTGATGGGTGAGGTTTATACTTCATACTTGGTATTTGTATTCGGTTTAAGTTGACAATGGTACAGTAACTCAAATAACCACTCTGTATATCCGTAATGAGTAGAAAAGCCTCTCAAAATACATAATGGGCATTGTAATGGTTTTAATGGGAATTTTGATAAGTCTCTACTGGTAATTTGTTGCCTTTTATTAGTGGTGTGTTATCTCTGATCCCATTTAGGAACCTAAAGAACACCTTTGACAACTTGTAGATCACATGCTGGTATATAGTGTATGCCAAAAGGGGCCATAAGGATGTCAATAAGCCTCCAGATTTCATTTAGGTTCTACAGTGGTTTCTTTGGGTTGATGATATAATCAGGTACAAAAACTTGGTACATAATGGAAACCATTTGGTAATGGTCCATTTTACTGGTTAAATTAACGGTACAGAATTTCTGTAATTAGTCAGATGAGTTTAAGTTGACAAGAAATGTACAATAACTCAAATAACCACTCTGGACAACTGTGATAAGCAGGAAAGCATGTCAGAATGCACGAACGTTGATAGAACCACACCAAGGTTCCACACTAAGGTTCCACTCCTGTGAGTCAAGTATTGTAGTCTGTCATTTGTAATGGACAAAGACCAGTTGAACTTTTCAGTACACACAGGTGAAGACCAGGTAAAGTTCTCTACTTTTCAGTAAATTGGTGTTCCCATTCACATTTTTGGGATGGTTTTGTGGTGTTTGTGGTTCAGCAGGGTTCAGGGTTTCTTTAACTTTATCCAGGGTTGAAAGTAGATGTCGACCGATTAATCAGGCTAATTCTTTTTCTTTTTTTTAAATTATTATCAACCAGTTGTGCTGCAAATTAGGCCGATAATTAGGCAGGCGCATCTGACAGACCGAAAGAGCAAAACTCGATTATACCAGCAGGTGGCAGCAGTCTGTATTCGGGATCACAACAGGGAAAGTGGAAGCGCTACAACTATGAATATATAAACGTTTGCCGGGACCATTGCTAACGGATTCGTGTACTGTAGCTTTTTTTACAATTACGTTTGCTAAGTTGCAAAGACAAGTGCAAGAATGTGAAGTGTCTGTGCGTTTCTTCTTTACTTCGCCGTTGTTTGCTTTCGTCAGTTCCGTTTAGCCCGTGTGTGCTCATTCGCTAAGTCAAATAGCCAATCGGCGATTCGAAAAACTGCTGATGCAGCCGACTTACGCCAATGATGCGGAACACACCCAAGAAAACTAAAGCCGACTGACGCTCCAAATAGCAAGTTCTGATCCTTTGTTCTCAATGTAGCCTTATAGATTTTATTGGTTAAATATGACGTGGAGAAAGAACACGAGTAACTTTCTGGAACTGGGTTGGCAAGACTTTAACCAGGTGTAGTTTAGGCTAAACGGGGACCAAATCCTACTAAAAGTGCGCTGATTGGAGAGGCTTTTGATAAATGTTAAAGAAAATCGGCCCAAAACCCTTATTTCTAAGTATCGGCAAGAGAAAAACCCATATCAGTCGCCCCCTAGTGGTAATGGCTCTGAGGTCAGTTCCAGTAACACTGCACACTTGCTGGCAGAATTCACTCATGATCGAGTCCATTTTAGAGCACAAATTTCTTCAAGTGTCTGAACGTGGCAGTGGGAGTTTTCAAAGTGACTAAACATTTTAGTTTGTGCATTTTGAAGTTCAGAAAAACTCCACCTACTCCACAGACCTCTGCATATTGGGCATGAGTTTGTAGAGGCAGTCCATGAATCATACATCAAACCTTGACTAAAATTTTGCATTCGAAACCCAACATAGCATTAAAAAGCAATTGACACGTGCAAGAAAACATGTTGCCGTGCGCCAAGGGTCCGCCCACGCTATTCCGTGTGAAAACCAGATGATTTCGCTTCAAGTGCAGTAGATAAAGAATTCATAAATGGGTTCGAAACAGATTTCAGAAATGCTATGATATAAAAAGAGAGAAGACAAAAGGAACCGAACTTATTTTATATTGTTTTGTCTTGTTTTTCTTCAGATTTTAATTAAATAAAAAGATTTGAAATAAAAAGGGATTGTTGTTTGATGCTGATTTTAATAATAATAATCTTTATTTTATATAGCGCCTTTAAAAGTTCAAAGTGTTTTTCAAGCTTTAAAAAAAAAAAAAAGACAATAAAAAAATACAATAAAATAAATCAATATTTATAATAATAATAAAAATATATTAATATTAAATAAATAAAATAAGTAAATAAAATAAACATCAGACATCCTCTGAAAACTACCCTGAAAAACTAAGTTTTGTGAATGAGGGATTGAGCAAGTTCCTGTCTAAGAACCTTGACAAAGATGGAAGCCAGTGGTTGAGCCATCCTCTTCAAGTACAAGCAGATGAAGGATATACATTGGGTGCCTTTTAAACGCTTGGAAGCACCCGGTCTTTTATGGTTTTTGAGACATATGTATTGTTTATGTGGGATGAATAGAAGAAAGTTTTGTGGACAAATTGGACATTTTAGTCTCTGAAAGAAGAACTTGTGGAAATACGAAGACCAGGAGAGAAGATGTGATCAGACTGCCTCACCCCCACCCTCAAACATGGAGGTGGAAGTCTAGTGCTCTGGGGTTTGTTTTGGAGCAGGGAAGGTTGGAGACTAATTCCGGAGGATTCCGGAGGAACCAACATGGCAACCATTCTATACTTCAACACCATGCAATTACATCTGGACTGTGTTCGAAGCGTACATCCAAGCTCTGGAAGCGTTATTTAGCTCGGCTGGAGTGTTATCTTTTATCAGTCACTGCACCTAAATCCTATTGAACTGCTCTGGGATGAACTGGATTGTAAGAAAGGAACCTCATGAAAACCACTGAAGAACTTTTCCAAGTTGCATGGCTATTCTTCATGCTAAAGGAAGATTTTTCAATGCAAATGAAGTGGAACATATGGACATTTTTATATATTTAAATTTTTTGGTTCAAAGCAAATCTTTATACTATTAAATAACCTTGTTTGTTGCATAAATACAAAAGGAGCATTCATGTGTTTCTCAAAAAAACCATCCAACACCAGGCGTTTCAGCAATTTTGAAAGGAAATAACGCATAATAAATTGTGCAGGATTCAAACAAAACAAAAGAATACAATGAACGCATTAAAGGAGTCGTTCGGAATCATAAGGTTTTCGCTCGAGACCGACCTCCACTCATATTCCCCCGATTTCAGAGTGTTATTTGACGTTAGCGGGGGTTTGCCACAGTACGCCTAACAAGAAGCCCTCTTTTGTATGCCGTCTCGTCCCGAACAACAACAGAACGCAGCCTTTTCAACGCGAGCATCTTGTCGATTGATGAGACAAGATGCTGTCAGATGAGCACCAATGCAGACGAGCTGTCAATCAAGTGTCGACAGGGCCCGTGGCATCCGAAGTTCTCCGCTGGCAGATGGTCAATGAAGACATCAGCATGTGTCGTGTTGCACCACTAGTGACTGGAACGTAAATCCGAAGCCAGACGACTGACTGGGACGTCTGGAATCACATAAAAACGAACACGACAAATGATACGAGATTATTTGTGTGGGCCGAACAGGTTGTTTTTTCGAAGATGAATTGACTGAATATGACAGGAGAGGACATAGAAGCATCAAGTCATCGGGGTGACTCATGTTTTTCGATGATACTCACTATTCTGTGATGGTGAGCAAGCTTTCTAATGCGATAAAGCTAAATACTGTAGTAGTGGAATTTTCCAGCCATATGTGGTGCTTCCTCGAATCGTTAGCACAGTGTTGTGTGTTTGGGTGTGTTAGCATGAAATTTGAACTTGACTTCAGCTAGGAGACTCAAATATGTTCAAGCATGACGACGCTCCTGTGAACAAAGTCAGCTTCATGAAGATATTCTTAACACGGGGATGGAGTGGAAGATCTCCTGCTATAGAGCTCCAAATGTATTAAACATCTTTGGGATCATTGTGAAATCTGAAGCTGAAAGCTCCACAAATCTGCACAAACGCACTCTGAAATTGCGTGGAACATCTCCCCAGAAGAGTGGAGGATTTTATAAGAGCAAATTGAGACCAAATATGACTAAAGTATGTATAAATCCAGTGGTTGCACGTCCACAAAACTTGAGCTATATTAGCTCACTCAATAACGAGTTTTTTTAATGTATATGTTTTGGACAGATTCCAATTCTGACTATTTTTCTTCTTTTCTTTTTTTTTTTTCGGATCGACTCTATGATGCGCCGGAGATAAAAAAAAAAAAAAAAGGGAGAAAATACTGTGGATGCTGTAGATTTCAAGCATTTGAAATTCAATCCTTGAAGACAGATGCAAATCTAATCTAAATGAATAAGGGGATTTTGTATAGTTTTATAGAGAGGAAAGAGTCCAATTACATCTATAGGATATCATAAGCGAGTTTGCTGTAAATCTGTTAACGTTTACGTTTGGCAAAAGAAAAAAATTAATTCTACTCAAAAAATGAATAATGGATTCAAATTGGGTTCGCAGATTGCAGTTACCGTGGGCACTGACCAGCGAGACGCTATTATTGCTTCTAATCTTACCGCTGCTTATAAGACAAGGGAGAAGAAATGAGGCGATTTTATTCGAATGAACTTGCCCTGATTGATGCCGAGAAACTAATCTTGTCTTTTGTCTTTACTTTCAAAGGGGCCACTCGCAATCACGCAAGGACATTCCGAGATCTAAACGCTTCTTTGAGTCTCCTCATCTACTATTTGCGACTTATTTAAATGAAAAAAAAAGAATTAAAGGAGGAAGAAAAAAAAAAAAAAGAAAGGGATGAGATCTCAAAGTTTGGGTATCTTCAATTGAATTCCCATTTGAAGTGCTCTACTAATCCTGCTCTCTGATGTATTGCACGGTAGGATCCTATTCTCCGGGAGATTTGTCATAATATTCGGCTTCGGGTAGATCCATTTCCTTCCTGTCGGGGGCCTTTTATCTTGATCATACCTCTCTACTTTGCTTCATTTCCATAATTGCGCACAATGGAGGTTCTTCCCTGCTTCGCCTGCTTCCTTCCATGTCCCCTTCCCCAAATACAAATAATGTCATTACCTCACTACAATACTAATGCGGACTAATCTGGACGGGCAGGTGAAAGGAAATGTACAGTACGCAGCATCTCGAGAAGCTATTATCCAATAGCATTAATCATCAGGCCACTCGAAAGGAAAAAAAAAAACGATTGCAGCGTGAACACTTGCGATTGATGCTATTAATAAATACTGATGTATAGCATTTAGGTTGCAGATAATCAGAGTGCTGGGTAACAGCTATATTATAGTTACAGTCTCATGAGGTTCTGCTGCCAACTGTGCTGTGGACTCGTGAATATGACGACATGCTAACTGTACATTACTGTTCTTTTGCTTAAGTGGCTTCCCAGTGAGAAAGGTGAGAACCTGCACATTAAACCCCTATGACAAACTGAATACATTGTGATTTTAATTGAAAATATGTTTATGATGCATTCATCTTTTTGAAAGATATAAAAAAATATACAGACACTGATGCATATACAACAACAACGTTCTAATTGCGCCATTAGGGGGCGCCACAGCGGATCATCCATCTCCATACCACCCTGTCCTCTACATCTGCCTCTTTCACACCAACTACCTGCATGTCTTCCCTCACCACATCCATAAACCTCCTCCTTGGTCTTCCTCTTTTCCTCCTTCCTGGTGTCTCCATCCTCAGCATTCTCCTACTGATATACCCCATGTCCCTCCTCTGCACATGTCCAAACTATCTCAATCACACCTCCCTCACCTTGTCTCCAAAACATCCTACATGGGCTGTCCCTCTAATAAACTCGTTTCCACTCCCAACGAAAACCTCAACATCTTCAGCTCTGCTACCTCCAGCTCCGCCTCCTGTCTTTTACTCAATGCCACTGTCTCTAATCCATACAATGTATTTATATAGTTGTTCGATATTTTATATATACATACACAGGAAATATCAAGAAATGGAAAATATCCTGAATTCTGGAAATAATGGACTAAATATATTCCCGCCTCATGCTAGCATAAGCTCCCTAACCCAGTCCAGGATAAAGCGCTTAATGAAACTGAACAAATGGATAAATGCAATAGCCTGTCTCGAGGAGTCCATGTGCAGAAACATGTACTTATGGTCAAGTGGGTCACATTGTGAACATCCATTATGAACCAGGCACATCAAAGTTTTTTTCTTTTTTTCAGAAATATGAACATTAAGTACTCCTGCTTCCATTCTTGAACAAAGCCTTCGCTCTGCTCTTTGTTTAGGTTTGAATGGGGAAATTGCATCAGACCACAATGTCCGCTGAGTGAATCCTGCTGGAGTGTTGCCTCGCTCCCTCGGCCTTCTAATGAGCTTCATTTGAGCGTATAAAGTATCGCGTCGGCCCTTACAGCCGTGGCGTGGGTTTCCCTATGGGCAAATATACAAGAGGCGATAACACAGGTAAGTTAAGACCAGTATTGAAATCTGTGTTGAGGAGGAATGTATTGTGTCTGACACAAAAAAAAATCTCTGAAGTGCTGGTGGTTTTATAAGTCCCTTTCCAATAAAAAGGATCAACAACCAGCTATTTAAGGCCGTGCGTCTATTAAAGCAATATACACTCAGTCTTGACAAGCTTCATCATACACTCCCAGATAAGTTCATACGAGTATTTTGGAAGATTCACGTGCCTTCTATAAACCTTAATGAAGCTGTGTTGCTCGTAAAGATGTGATTAGGCCCCTTCTTGTCCCAGACCTCAGAGCCAAAAGCTAACGAATATCCAGTGAGTCCACAAGCTTGTTTGCCATCTCAGCACGCTTCATTTTTTACAGGCAGAGTGTAGATATGAGACTGGAGGCGAGCTGCACTTGGGTCCCTAAAGATCACTGAAACTCGAGTAAACAAAGGGCTTGTCACTGATGAAGGGGGTTGTTTCGACACACACTTGTGCTACACTTTTCTCCGGGTTTGATTTTAGATGGGCACAGAACACCTTACAAAACTAGTCTTTACACGGCATGCTTTTGTTGTGTTTGTTTGTTTCCCCAAAAACTAATTCATAGAAACAAAAAAAAAAAACGAGCAAAAGAAGGTTTTTTTTTTCTCTCTCAATGGGGACAAATCTGATATGTCTTGAGATTCCCTGTGAAAATATTTTCATTATTACTCACAATCTGGCAACTTTTATTCGTTAAAAATAACGGAACGTTTCACCAATTCTTTTGACTGATTGTTTAAACAATTAATGCCTTTGAATGTTTACTTTTAAAAGTCCTGGGTTTCACCTGCAGCGACCGCATTTGTTAGATAATTAGTTTAATTAGCATAGGATAAACCAAAAGGAAGACAAGTGAGCTGTCTATAGGGGAAAGCAAATTAATTTAAAGCTGGAAAAAAAAAATGAGACATGGCTCGGAGTTGATGCACAAGCAATGGGCAAAGCCGATACTACTAACGATTCTAACTATACTATGTAAATAAATAATTTAATCGTAGGCATGGATCAGTACGAGAAAAAAAAACAAGAAAGCTGTTGATGAATATTGTAATATTGTAAGAGCTGTGAAGAAAAACCCCAAATCAACAATGTGTTTTCAGCAATATGCTCCACAGAGCAGGTGTGAATAAATACACAATTTACACAAATTATAAGAAAAAAAAAAAACACAAGATGCAGTAAAAACTTACACTTATAGAGAACATTTTAATCATTCTTTATCACCACATCATCTGTGTAAAGCTGCTTTGAGACAATGTTCATTGTTAAAAAGCGCAAAACAAATACAAATTGAACTGTGTGGAGAAAGAAAGGATCGGCTCATGATCCAAAGCATACAAACTCATTGGTCAAACACAATTTAGAAAGTGGATGTTTAAACCATATTCGGTTCCCCAAACTGTTCTACAAAGTTGGAGGGACACAGTTGTGTAGGACGTCTTTGGACGCTGTAGCATAAAATTTTCCATTCAGTTGAACTTTAAGACCCAAACCTTCTTTACATGGGTTGGAGTGCAAGATATCCTGCTATAGATCTTTGACGTCAACCCTATTGAACATCTTTGGGATGAATGTGAACCTGCACCCCAGTTCCTCCTCACCTTCTCACCTACATCAGTCCCTGACTTTACTAACTGGCTGAATGAGCGAAAATCTCCACAAAATGAAGATCGAAGGTTATTATAACAGGAAATGAGGACTAAATGTGGTCTGGGGTGTTTAGAAGGAACAGACCAATCCAGTGGCCGGGTGTCCACAAACTTATGTGGAGTGTAGCTTGTTGACTAACGAAGAGTTCAAGTGTGAATTGGTTTTATGTATTTATTTTATTAAATTGCTATTAATTAAAAAAAAAAAAAAAAGGATTTGAAACGAGCACAATTTTTCTAGCAAGACTATTTTTTTTGGAAATGTGGAACGACATGCACTGCAAGCGGCACCAATTTTTTATTTAAATTACAGAATGTTCTATATTAATGAATGTGCACCAAAATACAGAGCGCTGTGGTGCATAAATATAGATATTCCATTTAAATAATTCTCTCAATTCTTCCAAGAGCGTTTTTTCCCCCCCGCTAATGCACCTACTCTCACTCAGCTCCTTTCATGAGCAAGGGCAAATGTGTAAAGTGGTACCAGCTCTGAAATTACATTTCTTTTTACTGCCTCGACGGCCAGTGTTCGAATATCATCCGTGTAACAGACACCCTTCAATCCACAACACAGTCCAAACAACATTCGTTTAAATGAGATGATATTGGGATGTCGAGTCATAAATCATGCCATCAAGAAATAAAATACTTAAAAATGCGGATAGGAGGCACCTGAAGTTGGTTTTTATATGCGGTCTGGTGATAAATACATAGTAAACAATCTGTTTTTAGCAACAACAACAACATAAAAACCATGTCATGCATAGTAACACAAAGTTACTGGACAAACATGTGTGGATCAAACTATCTATCTGTCTGTCTGTCTGTCTGAGGAGTAATCAAAGTGTGGAGAAAGAAAGGATCTGCTCATGATCCAAAGCACGCAAGCTTATTTGATAAACACAGTAGAGGTTGTGTCATGGCTTGGGTTTAAATGGCTGCTTCTGAAATAGGCTCAATATTCTCTTTAGTAATGATTGAACTCATGATGGTGGCAACCATACTTTTGAGAAGCATTTTGTCTGCCAATTTACAGAGAATGTATGCGATCGAATGGGAAGGAACTTGTCAATTTCGCAAGACGAGTACAAAAACAAAGGACTTTGAAGGACTTCATCAGGGAAAACTGTTAAGAAGATATTAGGTGCAAGAACTTGACAATGTTTTTATAGAACAGATAATAAATATAGAGCAACAATCTATTTCTCATTTAGAACAATTGTTTCATGTGCAAAAAGTAGATCAAGAAAAGTTCAATATCTTTCATTTTTCTCAGTTTCATTGTCAAACATTTTTGTTAATTTTAGTAACATAAAATCTATAGATTGTTACAAAAAAAAGAAAACACACCTGTATGTGTATGTATGTATATATATATATATATATATATATATATATATATATATATATATATATATATATATATATATATATAAATATAAAAAACATTGTATATAATTCAGATATTCAATTTATTATTAAAATCCCATGAACAACTTACATAAAAATAAAAATAAAATGATATTTTATTTGAGTAAAATAATTATATATATTAACAATAATAATGCAAACAATGTAAATAAATAATGAATTCCATAATGTAAATAATATAAATAATTTATGAATGTCGTAAAGCCTCTGTATTGACTATCGTTTCGCTTCACTGTGTAATAAAAATATTGTATGGAACAGAGGAGAGGGATTTTTTTTTTTTTTTTTTGGGG
>JAAIIK010000092.1:2009096-2032491 GCA_014706435.1 Silurus glanis
ATATATATATATATATATATATATATATATAATATATACATACATACATACATACATACATACATACTGGTCCCCTGGTGGTCTAGTGGTTAGGATGCGGCGCTCTCACCGCTGCGGCCCGGGTTCGATCCCCGGTCAGGGAACCAACCCCAGCCATTAGGGTTGCACAAGCCTTAGTGCCGGTCCCAAGCCCGGATAAATGGGGAGGGTTGCGTTAGGAAGGGCATCGAGCGTAAAAACATGTGCCAAATCAAAACATGCGGATGGTCCGCTGTGGCGACCCCTAATGGGAGAAGCCAAAAGAAAGTTAGATATTATACATACTGACGCATGCTATTATAGACGAATGTTTGTGGACACCTGACTAAGTATCATATATGCTATATAGGTGTAGAATATTTAAAATATACCTTCTACACATTGTTCAATCTTTAGTATAATACGTTATTTTTTCCAGGCAGTTTGTCTTCCTTTAGAGAGGAATTTTGGAGCACGTATTTATTTATTTATTTAACTAATAACCCTTGCGTCCCTGGAAGCACAACAACAACCCAACAAGATCCAGAAGTCAAATGAACGGTCAAAATGAATAAATAAAACATAAAATGTTTTTTTGGCTTAAGAACGCCTCAATTATTGAAGAGACTAAAAGAAACAGAGAGAAAGAAAGAGGGAGCAAATAGAGTCAAGGCCAAGTCGGAGGAAAGGATTAACTATTCATAGAAGGAATGCTTCAGTGGTTCATTAAATTAAGCAATGTTCGGCGTTCCGGAGCATTCCGATAACTTCCCTTTGCCTCAGTTCAGCACCCAAATCTGTTGTCATTTAAATGAGTCACGTTAATTACTGTGGGGGGAAAAATGTCCCATGCTTTTTTTTTTTTTTTTTCTTTTCCCCACAAAATGCCAAAAAGTTCATCTTTAATTACTTTGGTGAAGTTAAAACCTTAACTGTACATTCAAGGCTTTGTGATTTTATTTGATGTTTTTTCTTATTTCCCAAGAAGAGCAAAAGACCATAAAAGAGCCTTGAAATAATTTGAGTGCTGACGCTAATTAGCTTTTGAGCAGCTGAAGGACTTGGAATCGGATCACGCAGTGGAATGTGCCTGGTGTCCCTTGTTCTCCTGAATCGCCTCAGTGGCACAGAAGTCTCTTGTCTATGATGATGATGATTGGCAAGAATCTGAAGTCTGGCTTGAACTGGGTTGTTATTTATATCTTTGTATAAATGGGAAGCCTTTGCAGAATGCTAGCATAGCAAAAGCCTGCGTATCATGAGGCTACAACTGAATGTAACAAAGTATTTTTTTTCTTATATCCGAACTTTTGAGGATTTATTTTTCTTGTAACATGCAGTGATGTGAAGCAACAAAAATATACTTGTTCCATGAGGTTCATTAAGGTTATAAATTGAGTTTTCTCAAACTTTCCAGGTAACGTGGCAAGAAAATTTATTCAGAAAAATCTGAAACTGATTTCAATATGTTGCATTTTTTTCTTTAGCCACTCGCAAGTCTTTAGTACAAATACAAGGCAATATTACAACCTGAACAATTACAATGTGAATTCCCAGCCACACCAAGCTGCCAATCTTGGGCCCCTCAGCAAGGCCCTTAACCCCATAGTCTGCGAAATTACATAATGAAAATGTAATGTAAAAGAAAATGTAAAAACCATTAGCTACCAATTCTTCAGTACAAGAACAAGGCAATATTACACCCTTAACAATGTGATTAATACACTATATGGACCAAAATATTGGGACTTTACCAGCAATATGGTATCTTCTAACTGTTATTACAAAGTTTGAGGCATACGGTTGTATAGGATGTATTTGGATGCTGTAGCAATACATTTTCCATTTACTTGAACTTTAAGGCCAAAATTTGGAATGGAAGAATTGGAGCTTGTGGCTGAGTGAGCTCCTCAAACACATTTTAAAATCTATTGAACACCTTCCCAGAAGAATGGAGGTTATTATAACAGCAAATGGGGACTACATGTGGAAAGCACATACCGATCTTAAGCTCAGGTGTCTACAAACATTAGTCCATGCAGAGTCAATTCTACTGGGGAACTGTGATGCTCTGAGTGGGAGAAACCACAACGTTTGTTTACCGAGTAAGGATTTATAACGTGTACTCCGATATATGCTCATTTACAAATGACCTCGATATTAAATATTTGACACGTCTCTATAAAACCCTACGGTATTTCATAGCACACCCGAGGCAACACTTAATGCCGGATTACTTCAGAAAACCGATGCTCTCCTCTGGCCGTCTGTTAAACAACAGGGCAGGGTAGTAAACAGGAAATGGTAACGTCTAAAAGCTCCAAGTAATAGGACCCCATCTTGGACCACCTCCATTTAAACGAGTTCTTTTCATCGCAGAGTTAACGCCAATTCCCAGCACTTCACGTCTCTCTCCCGACCTTTAGGATTTCCTGTCTGCCAGAAGCTTACATCTCAGTTGAAGCATCTCCTCCAGCTCACGTCCATGTGAAGAGCGAGCAGAGCTGAATTCTGGCAAGATCATTTCCTGGAAACATAAATTTACCTTCCAGGAGCAATGATGATGTAATGCAGATTACACACTGCTTTTAGACAAAAGTGTTTGTTCACTTAACTACTGGTGTTTACAATCGATTACTGCGGAAATGTGAGTACCACTCGGTTCTTACGACAGTGCCACTATGACTTACAATTATTACAGTCTATACGATTAAGCGGTTTAGAGTTTTGCTCAGTGGCCCTGCAGTGGCAGCTTGTTTTTCCTCGAGTTTGAATTCCTGCCCTTTCATGAACTTCTGTTAAACCTGTTTCCTGCTTGACAGAAATCTGCAAACAATTCAAGTTCTGGTTTTTTTAGTGTCTCCTTATACAACTTGAGATGGTTTTATGGGGAGAAATTGGTAACTCGGTGGTAGAGGCTCTGGAAGGTGGGGGGGTTCAAGTCCTGGGATTGCCAAGCTGCCACTCTTGGGCTTTTGAGCAATGACCTGATTTGCTCCAGGGGTACTGTATCATGGCTGACCCTGTGCTCCGACTCCTAACATTGGCGGAATTTGCGAAGAAAGATCTTCACTGTGCTGTAATGTACACATGACGAGTACCATTTTAATTGTTCCAGCTCATTCGCTGGTTTGGTTCCTTTATCGCACGTACCATGAGCAGTCCCACTCCTCGCTAGCTACAGTATGTTTACCTGCAGATTCTTAATAATCCAAATACACACACACACAGATTATCAGAATCGAGTAAACGAGGCTGACCTGAATACACTTTCTACACGATCTAACAAGATGGACATCGAAAGACACTTCTGACATAATACTCAATACCAGTCTCTCAAACAAACATGGCTGCCCTGTATTACACTCCCCCCAGAATGCACTGTGTTGCCATGACCTTCCAATCAGAAGTCTAACATTTTATCGACAGAACTACTTCATCTCACATAATTTAACCCCCTAACCTCAAGCCAAGTGTAGATTATTCAGTGCAGTTTGGTTTGACACCATGCAAGACCTTTGCTAGACCTTTGCTTCCGTTAGTCCATGGAATAAATGCTGACATTGCATAAGTTTGTCAAAAGACGAATGTGCGCTATAATCAAAGCCAAAGCTAACTCAACATGGTATGAGTGTGAATGATACTGAAGAAACACCCACTTTATAAGACACCAGCTAGCTTGCTAGCTACTTTAAACATATTCGTACATAATCGTCACTCAAAAATGCTGCCTTTGCTGTGTCTACTGGCGATCCAGAGAACTCTATTAAAGTGTTTGAGTAGAAAGTGGAATTTTCCTGAATTGCTTTTCATCCCAGGTGATTTTTCTCCACGTCAAGTCCTTGATCTCTACAAACATCTTTCTGATCTCACCTTTGGTTACTGCATGCAAGCTTGGGTGCTTGTTCAGTGCCTTGTCATCTCGAGACTGGACTACAGGTCTGATCCAGGAGATAGAAATTTCCAATTTGGAAATGTGCTAGGTTCTCCCACACCACTCCACTTGTATGCTTCCGCCATTGGCTTCTTGTAGCTTCTGTATCAGATTTGAAACACCTATTTTGCATGTCTACATCTGACTAGCAACCTTCTACCTCACAGCACTTCTCACTTCAGACTGTATCATGCTCCCTTTATCCTCTACCCCTGCTCGACTGTTCCCACCTTCTCCCAGAGAACAAGGGGGGCACCACCTTGGTGTTCCACACCAAGGAGCAGCTGAGTTCTGCAAAGAGGCATAAATGTAAATGAGTTATACTTGATATAAGAACTCTTGGAATGCAACTGGTCCAATCAAATTATTGGACAAATAGCTATCGTAGAAAATCCATTGTGTTGTAATGAATCAGTGAATATTCTAATTAGTCTGAGATCATTTGGTGACTACTTTAACTTTTTAGCTGCTTTCCCCTGTAAAGGATTTCTTTATAATAATACAATAAATTGTTCTTTTTTTCTATAATGCGAGACTTTTACACCTTCTGAATCCCATTTGTCCCGTCGGATCCTTTAACGTCGTGATGTTTGGACGAGGTTCTGCTCCAGCTGTCAGTCAATTTTTAATGAAAGCACCCAAAAAGTAAATGTAAATAGATTTTTTTTCTGCCATTGTTCTTCATGTTTGTGTTTGTTTGTTTGTTTGTTTTATTTTGGACAAAGTCCTTTTGTCCTCGGCATTTCTCGTCTCTCCTTGGCATTTCCTTTTAAAGCCAAATTGCATCTCGGCTCCTTGGCTTCTCCTCACTTTTCCTCCAGTGCATCTGCTTCTTGACCGCAGAGTTCAATTAACAGAGACAGTCTTTTTCACAATCACTCACCAGTGACTCGTAATGACTCCGAGGGCAGAGGAGCGATCAATAAGTCATGTACACCTCGCTTTCAGCAGCTTGGAATAGAAGGGAGCAGGAAAGCAAATGACACTTGGTGTAGCTCAGAGCGAAAGAACCTGTGTAAAATGTGTCTGAGTAACAAAAACAGAAAAGGACTGGCTATTCTTCTACATAAGGACTATTAAATGTACACTATATGAACAAAATTACTTTGAGGCATCTGACTTCCAGCGGTGGTTCTCCAAAACTGTTACCACAAAGATGAAGACACAGAATTGAATAGGAGGAAAAGGGGCTTTTGACTTGTCACGTCCATTAAATAACAGTGGGATTTGTTCTTCGCATATCTAAGTGATGTTAGGAACCTTGGTTCAGAGCACAGAGGGTTAAGAGCCTCTTGAAAGGGCCTGAATGGCAGTTTTGTGATACATGGACTTAAACCCATAACCTCCTGATCATAACCCAGAGCTTTAACCACTGACCTAGCATTTCCCACTTTAAATTTCGCTTGAACTAGGAGACTCAAACCTGTTCCAGCAGGATAATACCTCTGTGCACAAAGCCAGCTTCACGAACATCTGTTTTAGGGTTAGAGTGGAAGATGATCTACTATCAATCCCTATCAAACGCTGGAACGCTCACTTACACTCGTCTACATCAACTAAGCAATGAAGGACAACCAGGTGGGAGGTAGTAGCTCAGTCTCTGAATCGGGAGGTCACAAGTTCAAATCCCAGCACCAAGCTACTACTGCTGGGTTCTTGAGCAAGGCCCTTAACCCTCAACTGCTCAGTTGTAAGTGGATAAGGGCACTGCTGGGATTTGAACCCAGGAACTCCTGGTTAATAGACAGGGAAGAGGAAGATATGCTATAAATGAGTTGGAATGGAAGAATTGGAAAATTGAGTTGCACCCCAGACCTCCTCACTTACACTTACTTGACTTCACTCACACGCTTGTGACTAACCGATCACAGAATCTAGTGGAGCATCTTCCCAGAAGAGTGAAGGTTATTATACCAGCAAATGGGGACTACTTGTGGAATGGGATGTTTAGAAATCCCATATTTGACCTACTTCACATACAACAAGTTCTGCATTCGAGATTTCTAAAGGATAACATCTTGACGAACATCTAAACTACAGAAACGGCGCGTCGGCCATGTTTACGGCTTGTTTGCTCGCTACGTGGGCGCTCGTAAACCTCTGAAATGATTCGCAAGCAAGTGTTGACTTGGTTTTATGCACTGTTTTCACGACACATACTTATAAGAGTCGTATAAACCTGTCAGTAACGATACTACCTGCTATAAGTCGCGTCTAATTTAATGCCATACGTTACGACTCGATGCATATTTAAAAAAAAAAAAAAAAAAAAAACGCTCATTGAATACTACAGCAATGTTAAATGCTCAATTTCAATTACACTATACAGACAAAAGTTTGTGGACACCAGACCATATGATGGGTTTGTGCTTTTTAAACGTCCCCTTCCATTTGTGGTCCCCATTTGCTGGTACTGTTACCTCCATTGTTCTAAGATGATGTTCCACTAGATTTTGTGAAGAAGTAAAGTCAGGTACTTATGTGCACTCGACGTTCACATTCATCCCAAAGGTTCAATAGGGTTGAGATCTTCCACTCCAAACAATGTCTATCAGATCTTCATGGAGCTGGCTTGGTGTACCAATCATTCTCATGCTGGAACATTTAGTTTTCGTAGTTCAAGTGAAGGAAGTTTGTAGAAATGCAAGGTGGTATCAAAAGGTTTCGAGACATGTTTTGTAACACGCCATCGGATTGCAGCACAAGGCAGCGCACACAGTCACAAGGAGCGCCGACCTTTAAAAGTCAGTGTGGCAAAATACACTTTCTGTGTACATTAAGAGATGTGCAACTGGTGCTATTCTGTCCACGTGCGCACCCTGTCACCTTACACGTGAGTTTCTCACTGGAAACATGATCTCACTTCGGCACCCTGGCCAGATTTGGCTCCTGCGGACTTCGTCCTCTTCCCGAAGATGAAGATCAGGCTCGAAAATCGCTGTTTTGACAACATTGCCGAGATCCAGCGCAAATTGCAGAAGGTGCTTGAGATGCTTCAAAAAAGACGACCTCCAAGAATTTAGGCTGGGAGCACTGTAATGCTGTGCAAGAGGACTATTTTAAAGGTGATCATATGTAAACGTAGATACTTTCATATAAACAGAGCAAGTCTCGAGATGTCAGGTGTCCCAGTACTTTTGTCGATACCAGATACTTTACATCTATTTCCTGATTTGTCACCAAACACCACGAATTCCACCGTCTTTGTTATCCGTGAACTGACTAAGCATCAGTTAGGCACATCTGTTAGCGTGTACGTTTCGTCACGTCTAGTGCCAGAGGACTCGTAAAAGCTTCTCGTTTACTGACAGATAACAGATGCAAGTGTTCACAGTGTGCTGTGCTTGGAGACAAATTCGATGTCGGGTTACACACATAGTCTCTTACACGTACGTACGTGGACACACACACACACACACCGCTCTGAAAGATTTGAGATGCTGAAACTCATAAGGTCATATCTGTCAATCAAAGTCTGCAATCCCAACTGCTGGGGCATCGGTTTTATATGCAAAAGCATATGGTTAGAGTTTTGTTCTGATTAGGGCTTCATGTAACAGCTTGACACAGGTGCTTATGGGACTGCTATTGTATACATTTCTCTCTCTCTCTCTCTCTCTCTCTCTCTCTCTTTCTTGCTTTCTTTCGCTCTCAACCTGTTTTATAAAATGCATAGCTATAATAATAGGGCTTCCTGTTCTGACATCAGGACCTGCACACGCTGTTTACATTCACAGAATTTGG
Source organism: Silurus glanis (assembly GCA_014706435.1). NCBI lineage: Eukaryota > Metazoa > Chordata > Actinopteri > Siluriformes > Siluridae > Silurus > Silurus glanis. The sequence goes on from JAAIIK010000092.1 coordinate 2,016,793, forward strand.
CAGACGTCTGCAATCCAGAGCGATTTACATTGATTTCATTTATACAACTGAGCATCTTAGCGGTGGTGGGATTTGAACCCACAACCTTCCGAACAGAAAGTCCCACAACTTAACCAAATCTCTACAAAATCTAGTGGAACGTCTTCTCAGAAAAGCGAAGGGTATTATTAGAGCAAATGGGGACTAAATGTGGAATGGGATGTTAAAAAATCTTCTGGTCACAAGCTTTTGTCCATGTTGTGCATCTTGCTTCGATCTATTATGAACCCGTCACTAGGAAACGATTCCGTCCCAATCACACGGGAGATGTTTTCACGATCGAAGGAATAAACCCAGGTGACAAACGCGTCAGCGAGTGCCAAACGTACGAGACCACGTACGTATCCGATATCGCTCGACACGCCTGTCATCTTCCCTCTTCAGCCCAGTTCTCTGACCTTCCATCGTTTTCCCACAACGATATGATGGACAGGCGGTCAGCAGCGGCTTGCAGTGGCTTAGATCCGAAATTGGATAAGCGCTTACTGATGCTCGAGTGGAGATCAGTGGAAATCCATTTCAACTGGAAGACATGTCGAGAAACAGGAAGTGAAAACCACCTGACGTGGAAAGATTTGAGCGCGTATGATCTCACTGCTGGTGATTTACACGTGGCACGATTTCCATATATATATATATATATATATATATATATAAAAATCATATCAAAAATCACATACCGTACTTATGACCAGGTGACCCAATACTTTTGGAAATAGTGTATATGCATATTTTACAATGACAAAGATCAATCCAATCAAATCTAATCTCCCCTGGCCTACATCAGTATCTTACTGTACTAACACCATTGTGGTTAAATGACCAACAGTCTCCACAAGCAAACTTCTAAATGTAGTGGAACATCTTCCCAGAAAAGTGGAGCTTCATATAACAGCAAACAAAGACTAAATGAGATGTTCAGAAATCACATGCGATTGTTATGGTGAGGTGCACACACACACTTTTGTTTATGAGGTGTGTGTTGTTTGTAGTTTAAAATCTAGTTTAGCCCCAAAAATAAAACGAGGAAAACTGCATTTTGGCATTTCAACAGCTGATATCAGATTCCAAGCTGAAAAGATAACTTTTTTCATATTTTGCTATAGCACATAAACGGCTTGATGTGATACTGTACCATGTGACAAGTAGCTTTCAAGGTTCATACATTCTTGGATAAACTTTTTTTTTTTTATCGTGTGTTTGTTAGACCGGTTCTTTAGCTGATGTTATCCTCAAAGGGCATCATCTAGTTCGAGATCGAAAAGGAAATATGAACATTTCCACATCAAAAAGGTATCAGTTTCCCTAGATGTAGTACGTCGAGTCATCCCCAAAACCTGAATGTTTTGGCTTTTTGTAAGAAAGTTAAGGTTTGTGTGTTCATATAGTGACAAAAAACAACTTTTTGATTCTGTAGGGTCAAAGACCATAACATCGCGATTTAAATCGACTCAAATATGTGACAGTTTTGATGCTAGAATAAGATCTGACAAAACCTGGCCGTAATCCAAGAAGATAAATGCAAAGAAAATCAACATTAGACCAAATCTTGGGCAAAGTCTGTCTGAAAGATCTTTCCGAACGTCCCTTTTGACATTTAGTCTCCGTCTGCTATTATAAGAACCCCTACTCTCCTGGGAAGATGTTCCCATTTTGGCGTGTGCTTGTGGAGATTTGGGCTCATACATCCACAAGGGTGTTACTAAGGTCAGGAGGAGGGATTGAGGAGGTGGTGGTTCAGTGGTTAAGATGTTTAGACTTCTTATCTGAAGGACATAAGGTCAAATCCCAGCACCTCCAAGCTGCCTCTGCTGGGCCCCTGATCAAGGCCTTTAACCCCCAAAATGTATGAATGAGTAAATGGCTTGTAAATCGCTTTGGATTAGAGCGTCTACCAAATGCCGTAAATGTTTTCAGGTTTATGAAGATCCCTGACTCCCAGGATGGACTCCCAACAAGCCCACATGGCTTACAAACATGATTCTCAAAACACGCACCTCCCAATTACTCAACGTCCCATAAAACCAGAGGTGTTAAGAGTAGCTGAAAATCATACTTGAGTAATAAATACAGTCTGCAAAACAAGTTCAAAGTCATTAAATCCAATCAGATTTGAGTAAAAGTCTTCGTGTGTCTCGTTTGACTTGAGTATTTGACTCGTAGGCTTAAATATACACTAGTAATAAAACCATTGTGAAGATTGTGGACCTTTTAAAGAAGTAGATGCCGACCCCACAAACATCCCGAACCATCTAGAGACGTACCAGTGCCGATTGGCTCCCTCTTCATTTGGAGTTTAGACACTGGACCTCCTTGAGTGTTTAAAAGCTCTGGCATGTAGAAACTGGTGTTGGATCTGTGATGATCTCAAATGTTGAGCTATTTTATGAGTTGCTCAGTAGCTCCTAGTTTTATAACCACAAATGACTGTAAAAGACTGTAGAAAGAACATCACTCATAATCTTATACTCCAGTGCTCATGTTAGTTCTCACTCTCCAGTGTTCTGTATTGTTTAAAGACTATAATCACACTCTTGATGTCACCCAAATGAGGATGGGTTCCACTTTTGAGTCTGGTTCCTCTCAAGGTTTCTTCCTCATAACATCTAAGGGAGTTTTTCCTTGCCACAGTCGCCACGGCTGCTCATCAGGAATAAACACACCATTCACCTTAACTCTTAAAATTCTGTAAAGCTGCTTTGAGACAATGTCTGTTGTGAAAAGCGCAATAGAAATAAAATTGACTTGACTTGACATTGTCTAGCATCAGTGCTCTGTGTATTTGCTCTCAGTCTCACCCAAAACTTGTTCTCGTGTCTGGATCTATGGTTTTTGCTCCTTTGCCCTGGTTATGTCCTGGTTTCGTGTCCATGCATGACCCTGTATATGTTACCCGCTTTGATATTAGATTACGGTTTGGATTTGCTCGCAAGTCATTCAAGTAAAAAGAAAAAAAAAACGAGCAAAACTGCAATTACATGTGTCCGAGTCTTCATTATATGACAGTGATCATTTCCTATTTTACAGCAGCTTTGATCTTCATTTCAGTCCACATCGGCCATGTAGCTGTTTTTCCTCAGGCCTCCTGTGAGAAAATTCCAGTTTCTTTTCCACGTCTGAGATTCTCTATGCAGACTACACCTTCTGTTGGGGGGGGGGGGTTTGAATGCTGCTGCTTGCTATATGCAGCCTTGAATTGAACACGTCTGGTTGTTGATATTTTGTGATTATTATTGCTTCTTCAACCGTTCAGACAATCTGATGTGAAGGATCATGTGACCATGTGATGCAACCGTCTGGTGTGGGCAGGCCTTGGATGCAGTCAGTGTTCCAATTCATCTCAAAGATGGCTTTAATGCTATTGGCGTTCTATAGCAGGAGATCTTCCAGTCCAACCCATATAAACCATTGAAACGCTGGAATGGGTTTGGGCTCCTAGTTCAAGTTTCATGCTTTTACATCCAAAGACATCTTATACAACTGGGTGCCTCGTTGCGGTAACAGATTTGAGGAAGAACCACATATGTAAGGAAAAGTCTGGTGTCCCAATACTTTTGGCAAATCAGTGTAGATGTATTTATGATATAAAGTATATTGAATATCCACAAGGTTCTTGTATTAAACGTGGCCTTTCCTGTCTTTGAGCAGATTGACCATTTTTTTTTCCTTAATATGCGTATGGAAGAACTCTTGAAGAAGATTCATTAGCGAATACATAAACCGTTCAGGATCATTTACACTGACCTTCTCCCAGTTTCAGCTCTTCATCGCAAGTTGGGTTTTGCTCCCTGAAATGGCACTCGAGTGAAAACTAGGTCTAAACAGGAGCAAGAAAGTGTAGAGAGCTTCAAGTACCAAAGCTCAAAAGGTGCCCTGGTGTCAGTGCTGAGGCAGCTCCAACCCCTCGGTCCTGTAATTAACTTCTTGAGGTCACCCCGCTCGGGCTGAATTGCATGTTTGGCTCACTGAATCTCTGGATGAATCCGGCAATATGTGCAAAACATGTGTACCTCCCTCCAGGCTAAACAACAAGCTGTTAAGAAATTCTGCACTTGTGCATAGAATATGAATTTGGTGTTTTCCTGCCTCGGGCTTCAAGCCACCTTAGGAGAAAACACTGGTCTGATCAGGTTCCGACCTGGAAGGTGAAAAGGAAGCGACCAGATGCTCGTGTGTCAGTAGTAGGGATGGATTATTTGTTCTTTTTTTAAACACATTTCCTATGCCCAGTTATAGGAAAGAATATTAAGTGATCTCTCAATTGTTTTGTTTTTTTTTTTCTCACTGGATTTGTGTTTAACCTTGTTGAAGCAATTTGTGTGTTTTTCTTCCCCTCTCATTAATGTGAAATAGCGTTTCAAGGTAGGGTTCGAAGAAGATAGAAAAGGTTAAGGAATGTCGGAAGCGGATGGCTTCGGAATGTACGATTAGCTGCGTATTTTTCCGCAAGCTGTGGTTATTAGATAGAATAAGAACACAATCCGGAGTTCATGGTTCGGTTTGAGGTCATCTTTCGTCTCCAAAGAACTTGACAGCATTCCAAGAATATTGCTCAAATTTAGACTTTGGTCCAGAGATCTGGAAGTCTTGAAAGCCTACAGCCTACGTGTCACAACCTCATCATCAGCTCCAGCTGTTACTTTCTAAACACTTCGTATATATTCAGGGATAACTTTCCTTATTTCACATATTTACTCCATGTTGTTTGTTCACACCCTTATGCAGAGCGACTTAAATTTATCTCATCAGCTAAGAGGTTACGGGCCTTGCTCAGGGACCCTGGAGTGGCAGCTTAGTGTGGCTGGGATTTGACCTTCAGATCCAAAGTCCAATGCTTCAAGCCACTATGCTACCATATCATCTTAGCATTTAACAGACGCCCTTATCCAGAGTGACTTACATTTTTATCTCATTCATACAACTGAGCAGCTAATGGGTTAAGGGCTTAGCTCTAGGGGCCCAGGAGTTGCAGGATGGGGTGTGGCTGGGATTTGAACTCATGAACTTCAGATCCAATGCCTTAACCTTGATGGATTATCCAATATTTGGAAGAATGTGAATGACAATAGATGCATCTATTGTGAGCCCTTCTGCGCACCAGTCCAGATTGTGCCCAATAAAGTCTTAGATTCCTGGTCTTGCCTGGCTGAAAAGAAGCCTGAAGTGGTCTTCTATTGGGGTCCTATCCACCTGAAAAGAGAATTTAATGTGTTTAAGGTCTGAGATGTTTTATTTTATTTATTCCACTGTCTCTCAAATGTTTCCAGCCATTGGAAAGTGTTTCCACCTACAGAACAGCTGCTTATTGGACTCTAAGCAGCCCATTTGGCACCAACAGCAATGCCACCTCTCCATTCTGATGTTTGATGTGAACATTAAGTGAAATCCTTGACCTGTACCTGCATGAAGTTATGCATCCGGCTGTACCACAGTGATGATCCGGATCTTTTGGGAAGGTGGTAGCTTAGTGGATATGGCTTTGGATCCAAAAGTCATGATTTCAAATCCCAACTACGCTAAGCTGCTACTCCTTGGCTCCTGAGCGAGGCCTTCAACCCCATAGCTGCTCCATTGTATAAATAGAATAAATGGTAAGTTGCTCTGGATAAAAACATCTTGTACACGATCTTCACCTTTGATTGAGATTAAAAAAAGCATAGTGAAGCATGAGAGAACATAGCTTCTAGCATCTACCCTAGGAAAGATAGGTTCAAGAAACAAGGTTGTTTTGGTCTCCAATTTTAGGCTTTCACCCAATTAGATGGTTTTTGAAGGCCGAGTTTTCTGTCCTTAAAGAATAATGAAGGGTGAGGGCTGTTGTTTGCTTTCAAAGCCTCAAATGATCCAATCAGCCCTTTTCAAGAGGGACGTCCAATGTTTTGGGTGGGATTCAGAACCAAATTCAGGTCTTCAATTGCTACAGGAAGGTTCAATGTTATTATTCTGACTTCGACATTGGTAATTGTTGGTAATGATTATCAGAAAGCATGCAAGAGCCCCAAAAACACATTTATAGACCAAGTTCAGTCAAAATGACCACAATGTAGTGCGATAGCAGGTAGAAACTCACTGCCGCTCTGAATAGATTTCTAAAGCAGTGAGCCACTCGTGTTACACAGGACGTGTTACAGTGATTTCATCACGAGTAAGGCCATTATCAAGCATGATAAACCCATTAGAGCGTTACCCGTTCTCAATGCTCCGATACGTTCAGGCTCGTTTGATATTCTTGACAATGAATTTCGGTGTTCAAATGAATGATTCATTTCTCATCAGACAACCAGGAAATTAAATGGATCTGCTCTGATGCGCAGCAGATTCCTGAACCCGGTTCTATCGGTTTTGTGTATGGTATAAGAACTTATCTGGAAAATCAGACCCAACCATGTATTAAAAAAAAATCAACCATGAATCCTGGTGGCACATGGTGTAAAACTTTCTTTTCGCAGTTTTTTTCTGTAAAACACCAGTTCTCTTTGCAGAACGGGTGAACATTTTTGTGAGCAATTTCTTCTCCACACAATCCTGCCTCCAAATGTTTTCTTTTGTCTTGAACATGCATATAAGAGATGGCACCCTGACACCATGGGATCCCAATAGGATCAATTAACAGTCTGGTGAATTATTACAAACAATTGAATATCCTCAGAGGTGCAGGTGTGTGCAAATCGGACTTAAACCAGCAGTTTCAGGTTTCGGCATGAACTTCTTCGGCGGTTTAAGCTACAGGAGATCGTCTGTTGGATCGGACCACATGGACCACGAACCACACAACCCTGTCTCCGGTTCACCACTGTTCCCTTCTTAAACGATGTTTGATAGATACTGACTACTGCAGCCCCAGGAACATCCCACACTATATTGCCAAAAGTATTGGGTCACCTGACATTTCCTGATATATGTGGTTCTCAAACTGTTACCACAAATCTGAAGGCACTTAATTGTCTTTAGATGGCGCTATAATAAATTTTGCATTTACTTGAACTTGGAAACCCAAACCTGTTCCAGCATGGCAATGCCCCTGTGAGCTCCTTGAAGATCTGGTTTACATGCTTTGGAGAGGAAGATCTTGCTGCTATGGAGCTCTGATCTCATCCCTACTGAACACCTTTGGGATGAATGGGAACGCTGACTGCACCCCAGGTCTCCTCACCTACATCAGTACCTTCCTTTCGTAATACCCATGTGGCTGAACACAAATATCCATAAAAACACTCCAAAATCTAGTGGAACATCTTCCTAGAAGAGTGGAGCGAAATGGGACTAAACGTGGAATGCAATGCCCAAAAATCACATACGGTACTTATGACCAGGTGACCCTCAACAAAAGTATTGGGACACTTGTCTTTTCCAGTCATATGTAGTTCTTACTATACACTGTTACCACAAATTTAGAGGCACACAATTGTACGGGATGCAGATGCATCGAATTTAGATTATCCAAACTTGTTCCAGCATGACTGTGATCCTGTGCACAAATCCAGGAATGGGATGTTCCACAAACGTGTCCATGTCTATCTACCTTTGCAATTCAGTGTCTACAGTTACCTCAGGCAATGACTATATCAATCAATCAATCAATAAATAAATAAATTCTCATTTTATGAGGAGAATTCTTAATGAAATGCTTCTTTTATTTCTCCCTCATCTTTTATTATTATTTTTTTTTAATTAAGTAAAAGTAATTCCACTCACGAGGCTCTGTGGCATCCACATTCGCAACAGGTCGAACTAAATTCCGTCGGAATTGCGTAATTAAATTGCAATGACTTGCCTCTAGCAGTACAGACCCGGCGCTTTGTTTAGAAACACGCGTCGCTGAGGTGTTCGAGAAAACGTTTAAAAAAAATAAAATGCTTCGCCTGAACGTTAAACAACCGAGTTCAACAGCCTTTAGACTTTTTTTTTTTTACTAATTCATTGAGTTTCTTTTTTGGAAAGGAAAAAAAAAAAAATAAAATACTTAATATGGTGGATAGAGATTACGTTAAAAGGAAAAGAAGGAGCAGCATTGTCTTGTTTTTTTCTTGTTTTTTTTTTCTTTTTTTTAAGGTAATCTCTATCCACCATATTATTTATTTATTTTTTTATTTTTTTTTTTATTTTCAAAAAAGAAACTCAATGAATTAGTAAAAAGAAAGTACCAGCATATGGTTCACTGGGCCATCTTGAAGAATCCAGGGCCTGCTCAGTTATTCGGCTCGCATTAGCCCGCCATAATTTGCATCATTATACTCTTTAACAAGGTAATGATAACATTTGATTGCGCTATATAATAGTCCATTACCACAAAAGAACATCTGCCAGTGGTGGTATTACTGTCCAAATGGCATGTACTGTAATTCCAGGGATGTGTGTTGGATGGGAAGAGACGTCCTCTTAGTTAAAAGAGGATCTGAATGATTTTGATGGATACCACAAACCGAGTGTGTGGTGTTTAATGGACGAACGTGCTGGAATACCTGACTTTATCAACCATATGTGGTTCTCCCCCAAGGAAGTCACTGAATGCGGATGCATGAAATTTTCCCTTAAACTAGGAGACCCAAACCTGTTCCAGCATGACGATGCACCTGTGATGAAGATACAGGGTGGAGTAGATCTTGAGTGACCTGCTATAGAGCTCAAACCTACTGGGATGAATCGGAAACGCATCTCGAGTCTCTGCACCTCACATGCATCAGTTCCTGGATTTACGAACGCCCTCGTGGCTGAATAAATCTCACACAAATCTCCACAAATCTTCTGGAACATCTTCCCATAAGAGTGGAGGTTGTAGAACTGAATGTAGAATGAAATGTTCGAAAAGCAGATATGAATCCACAAATATTTGTTCATATAGTGGATATTTTAGAGCAATAAAATAAATCAAGCATCTAAAAATGGTCTGATAATTACCTTATAGAAGCTTGATTTTTTTTCTTTCTCCAGAAAAAATCCAGAAAACTACTTTATTTATATATATATATATATTCTGAGTGACTATTTCTGTTTCAGTAATAATTCCTCCACCTCGACTCACCTCTCGCAATCTTTTTCTATTTAACAACATATTTTTTCACGAGCTCAGCCATTCGGGAAGCGAGCTCCAACACTACCAGCTGTGGGACGAACATCCTCACGCCATAACATCTGGAGAACCGCATTCTTTCTTATTTAAACATCTGGATGAAGGTGCGTCTGAGACCCCAGCTTCATCGCTGTGGAATTCCGTGTGTGCTTTACCGCGGTCTAGAAGTTTTTTGCGGACAATAAAGGGAATACAAATAATTCTTCAGGTATCCCTTGTGTAGGAGTGGACCATTTTTTTCCCAAATATTCCGAACAAAGCCGTATAAATGGTGTTCGATGTATTTATTTTTTTTTTATCATGCCTATTGTTTGGACTCTGGTTGAACATCATGTTGGCTTTCCACTTTGAAACAAATATCAGACGTGCGAATCGCTTCGCAGGCAACGGCGTCGGAAATGCGATAAACATCTTAATGGGGTCGGTGGGGGGCCATTTTCACTAGTGCTAAAAAGCTTGGGTTGGTTGGTTGAACGCTAAATTGCCTGTACGCTGCGTCGAGCCGTCGTTATAAATTTGCGCTTAATGCAGTCAGATGCTTAGGGAAAGCCGTCGAGCTGGATGTCACGCGCCTTCACTGTAACCTTCGGATGGAGGAGGCGAAGGTAAAGAATAAGCATTTTCTCAAGACGGTTCAAATATTTGCCGCTGGTGTCGTACGAGGGGGAAAAATATCCAGCTAATTGCTGAAAATCATAGAGGTATGACTTAATGTTAGGGGGGAGAAAAAAGGCACTTTTCTTTACCTTCTTGTACCCTCTGCACCCTCCTCTTCACCCCCCACCCCCCTCCAAACACCACCCCCGGCATGAGCGCTCCATCTATCTGGCACATCAAAATGCACGGCTGTGAATGTCATGCTCTGAGCATCGGAAATGTCAAAGAGGACGAGGGCGAGGTATAAATCGCAGGTCTCTAAGAAAGCAAATGGATGTGGAGGATCTTATTACCGAGAGTTATGTAAAGCAGAAATAGCTCTTTAATATCAGCCGCGTGATGGGAGGAGGAAAAAAAAAAAGCACTCGTGTTTGGATGGAACATTTTATACACGGGGTGCAAGTAATCCGACGTCTTGCGCAGTATTGAAATAAGCTACGAATCGTTAATAATAAAAAAATTAAATAAAAAAAAAAAACGAAACCGAGGGATATCAGAGTGCGCCGGTGCGCTAGGTATTGCCTCCGAGATAATATCTGTTATCTGCACATTGCTTGGCAGCACACACAGATGGTTAGCATCAGAGCTGGCACTGCAGGCCCTCTGAGATACAAGAATAATGATTCTCCTGAGCACAGTAGACAGCACGGGTCCTGATGTGTCCAGCTGGAGACACCGGCGCCTGATCCTGAGACAAAAGAGGATATCTAATGCCACAGAGAGACGGCTTAAAGATACCTCACTGTGTCTCAGTGCTCAATCATCCACCTTTTTTTTTTCCTCAGCCGAAAGGGTTTTTAGAATAATCTAATAACGTTTGGCAAAAGAGCATTTAAAGGTGCAGTAGACGTGTTTCATATTTGTTGCTTGCACAAATAAGGCAGAAAACACAGATTCTTCGTGTCCAGTCATTTCAGACACTATACAAGGTGCTTAAGATTCTACAGGTGGAAATGAAGGAGTGGGAAATGAGTAATAGGTTTTGAGATCCAAACTCCATTGCATGCCACTCAAGATCTTCCAATCCATGGACACCTAGATTTGTGCACTGGCTCATCACGCTGGAACAGGTCTTTGTCTCCTAGTTCGAGTTAAAGAACAATGTCCTTTATGCTCCTGCATCTAAAGACATCTGATACAATTGTGTGCCTCCAACTTGTATATATATAATAACAGTTTGATGGAAAAATCACATATGTCTGGAAAAGAATGGTGTCAAAATACTTTTATCTATATAGGGTATGAACCAAAATAAGCAGTGTACGTATGTAAGCGATATATCAGACAATCAATTGTTTTGCAGACATGCCAGATGTTTCATAGCAGAAACTTGTGGGTGAAAAATTCAGGTGTCCCAATACTTTTGGCTGTATAGTATGTAATGTAATATGATTTAAAAAAAATTTCATATATATAAATATCAAATATTCATACAAACACCATGCAGGTCGCCAAAAGTAGTGGGACACACTCAAACTCGTGATGAGGAAAAGCAAAAGCTACAGCAAAACCCAAGGCATGTGCTCTGACTTTCAATTTCCTCTCTATTTTCTTAGAGGTTATTACAGAATGCACTAATTTCCCAGCCTCATTCAAGTTATTAAAATCGCGCTCAGACAGGAAACAGAGCCGATCTCTTGATTTTTTTTGACTCGTGTATTGAATTACAAGGAAATAGAAGACAGAAAATAAAATATCATATCAGAAATGGCTTATGGTTTCCAGCACCTGTCGATATCAACCATGCGCTGCTTTTTTCTTTTCTTTTTTTTTTTTTTTTGACATTTTGTAAACAGGCAGGAAACCTGCAAATTGATTTTTCAGCTCTTTATGTCCAACAATCAACCGGCCACCTCTGGTGAAGGGTGCATCATCAGTGATGTTCCACGAGTGCTCCTGAGGCCTCGATCAATCCCACTTGTGCTCTTATGACCTTTTCTATTAAGGCGAGTCCGAGGTGTGGTAACAGTGTTTCTGTGAAATAGGTCAATGCTCCGAGCTGGGAAATCTCACTTCACAGCATGCGGATGTCCTGCTTGATCTCTGTGTCAACACTTTCGCCTCTTGAGTCTGCAAGGCCGTTCGAGAGGGTGAGCGTTGGTCCATGGTAAATGGTGCATTGCCAGAAATGTCTGCACCCTGGAGGAGATGAACAATCGATGACATTCAAGCACGGTTACGTGTGAGCAAAGCATCAGCACGCCAAAAATCTATAGAGAATAATCCGCTTTTAAAATCTGCGTATGTCAAAAGTATTAGAACACCTGACTTTTTCAATCGTATGTGGTTCTTCCCCCAATACAATTGATTAGGATGTCATTGAATGTGGTAGCATTGAATTTTCCCTTCACTTGAACTGGGAGACCCAAACCTGTTCCAGCATGACAATTCCCTCGTGCATCTTCATAAATATATGACAGCCCATGTCGGACGTTTTGGAGACAAGGTGAGGGAGGCGAGATTGAGATGGTTTGGACATGTGCAGAGGAGGGACATGAGTTATATTGGTAGAAGAATGCTGAGGATGGAGCCACCAGGAAGGAGGAAAAGAGGAAGACCAAGGAGGAGGTTTATGGATGTGGTGAGGGAAGACATGCAGGTAGTTGGTGTGAAAGAGGCTGATGTAGAGGACAGGGTGGTATGGAGACGTATGATCCGTTGTGGCGCCCCCTAATGGGAGCAGCCGAAAGAAGAAGATCATCTTCATAAATATATGCTTTACACAGGTTGGACAATGTGGAAGATCCCCTGTTATAGAGCTTTGACCTCAACCCTACCGGGATGAATGTGAACGCTGACTGACCCCAGGCCTCCTCACCTCATCCTACATCAGCACCTGACTCCTCAATCAAACTCCAAAATCTAGTAGAACATCTTCCTAGAAAGAGTGTTTATTATAAAGGTGTCAGGTGGAGCCCCCATGGATTGGATTTGTAGCCCAATGACTTTCCATTGATACTTGACCAGATTGAGATTCTTCGTTCCTCAAACCATTCCTAAAAATTTTTCGCTGCGAAGACGTTATGCTAAGAGACGTCTGCTGTTATGGAATACTGTTACAGTAGAAGACTGAAAATGCCAGGACCCAAGATTTCCTAGCAGAACATCAGTTTATCACAAGACCTTATCCTCATCATGTTCCCTGCCTTCTCTATCAAAACGTATACTGCTTTTATATATATATATATATATATATATATATATATATATAAAAGCTGGTAAAATAAGTATTGAACACGTCACCATTTTTCTTAGTAAATAAAGGTCTAAAGATGCTACTGACATTACATTTTTACCAGATGTTACTTATTTTACCCGATGTATATGTTATTATATTGTGTGTATATATATATATATATATTATTATTATTATTATAATATATTACTATATACTATATATAAGAGTAAGTATGGGTATGGATATGACTGAGAAAGAAGTACAGATTTAAAGTGCCCCAGTTTTATTGTCACTAAAGTGTTCATGTGCTAGTTAGCAATATAACTACACGTGTGTGTGTGTGTGTGTGTGTGTGTGTGTGTGGGGGGGGGGGGTTGCATAAGCTTTTCGCCCAAAGACGTTTGTGGTAATGGTTTATCTGTATGTGCCAATTTCTTTGTACTTCCATCCAGTATGCTGCGTACACGCAGACGAACGACAAATGAAATTACATCCAATTGCTCTGAAAGGCGTTTTGCTAACAAAGATTTGTGTTCATTTTGTCTGGAAAAAGATTATGATGTCCATCCCTGTACTAAGATCCAAAAACGTGTCGAATCTGTGCCAAGGTAAAGCATTGAAGCTTGTCTGGCAGCTCGTCGTGGCCAACACATAACTGACCCCAAGCATATAATTTTTTATTTCATCATGCACACGTTTCTTTCATGTTTCTAAGCTTCTACAGACATGAAAGAAATTGGGATGAAGACAAATTCTGACCCTGAAGCCTTTGCTAGCAATTACATACGTCAGTTAGCCTGCTAGCTTCCTCAGACAAGATGCTACGCGGTTGCAAGTCTTGAGCACAGCTAACATGAATTCCATGCTAGCTCCTACTTCACAATTCTTCACAAGAAGTGACTGAAAGTTTCAAAACACTCTCAAATCCTGTAATATAGTGCATGGCATTTCAGTCTTTGAAATGCAGTAGCATGAAATATGTCTTAGTATAAAGTAAAATGCTGACTGCACCCCCAGGCCTCCTCATTCGACATCAATACCTGACTTTACTAATGCCCTTGTGGATGAATGAGCAGAAATCCCCACATCTACACTCCAAAATCTAATGGAACGTCCTCCCAGAGGAGTGGAGGTTATTAGAACGGCAAATGGGGACTAAATGTGGACTGGGATGTTTTAAAAGCACATACCAATTTTATGGTCTACAAACTTTTTGCCCATTTAGTGTAGTTTTCTACTTCGAAGACGAAATATTCCGAGGTGTCCGTCTGAAGAAGTCTTGTTTGGTTTTTATTTTAGCTACCGGTCCCAGTGTTTCTAAAGCAAATGTTTGACCTACTGTATTTAAGCTGATTTCTGTTTTCCCAGGCAACCAGCTTGTATTTTTTCCCGCCATAATTCCAGTTCAATTTACTCCATTGAAGACGTAAATCTTCATTCACAGGAGCCTCAATTAGATATTCGAGACACCGCGAAGACTATTCTCAACTGCAGGAGGAAGAACATCACCTTATTCAGTCAGTTTAAATGGTGGGTCGCTGGAGAGGAAGAGATTGGGAGCAAATTGCAGACAGAACAGAACAAACCAGCGAGAGGCGCCGCAGATGTAATGTCTGCTATCCCTTGACGAGATCTGCCAAGTGCTGAAATTAAGCAGGAAGGCATCAAGGTTCGCTGGTAAATCGAGTAGGGATACTTTTATGCAGAGCCTCGATTAAGGTAGAGGAAAGTCGGGAATAAATAACTTCTCTACTAAACGAGATGTATGCTTCACTGTTTCTTTCATGACAGCAGTGAGTGCTATACTGCCAATTTCCAGGTGTTCATGTCTAGTCCCTTTTGCCGTGCAGAACAAAGCGGGGATTTAAATGCGGGATAAAAGCACTCAAGCGCAACTCGAGATCTCCAAACTCGTAAGAAACTCTATTGGAACATCATTGCTGTCTAAACGAAGCCAAAGTTTTCATTAAAATAGGGTCCAGATTTATATCCGGTATTGTCCGCACCGGTTTTTATGACTGTTTTTTATTACAATTGATTTCATTGACCGTTTGAGTAAAAGAAGAATATTTGAGTTTCTAAGTTTTTGACTTGTCAGGCGCGAACTCCATTTGCCATCAGGCAGTAGTGATGGTTCGTTCATGAGCAATTCATTCATTTTGAATGAGTTTTAATGTGACTCAGAAGAACGAGTCGTCTCAAAGAGTGATTCGTTCATTTTCTACTGGACAGGCATGAGCAAAGCAGTACAGAACCGTGCGTTTTTACACAGAATTGACTGGTTCATCTCTCGACTCTTTTGGTCCGAGTCGTTCGTTCTTTTATTACGTGACTCTAGTGATACTACACAATGCACTAGCTCAGGGTGTTTTGGTCCGAATCTTGACTTTATTGTTACATTATTGTGACAAAAGAACTAATGACACGAACCAGCAGATATGAGAGATGAGCTACTTATTCTCTAATCATAATTTGTCCGTAGCTGCTTTGTCATATTTTCATTACTGAAACTACAGTCAAAGTTGGTGTATGTAGACGTGTTAAAGGAAGTGCTTATTGAAAATGTCACATTTTGCATCATTTCTGATCAAAGGAACGAAATTAAGTAAATGACAAAAAAAAAAAAGATTAGTTCATGTTGATGAACGAGAGTAAAAGAACCAAGTAATTAAAAATGATCCGATCTTCTATCTATCTATCTATCTATCTATCTATCTATCTATCTATCTATCTATCTATCTATCTATCTATCTAT
>JAAIIK010000092.1:2032891-2050987 GCA_014706435.1 Silurus glanis
TCTATCTATCTATCTATCTATCTATCTATCTATCTATCTATCTATCTATCTATCTATTATACAGTCTATCTATCTATCTATTATACAGTCTCTATCTATCTATCTATCTATCTATCTATCTATCTATCTATCTATCTATCTATCTATCTATCTATCTATGATATAAATATTCTAAAATTGCTTGTTACGTCATTGTCCTCAGTATGACAAGTCCTTCTAACATTGATCACAAACATTTGTGTTTTTATCGTGTTGTATGACTGTGCAGGGTTTCTCTGTGTTCTCTGATGTATACTGTACTACAGTTTGGATTACGATAATTGAAAATGCACGAGGCAGAATTTCTTCTGTACGGCATCTATGAATTTCAACAGCACAAATGTATTTATTTGATCGCAAATTTGATTTATCATCGACTGCGAGAGATCGGAATTCTGTGTTTTGCTCCGTCTGTCGCCAGTTAAAGGTCCACGAGATTCACCTTTGACCTGTTTTCGAGAATTCATTCATTATTAATCTATTATCTGATGCCGTACACATCCCCCTATTAGCGAAATTGAATCTTGATCTGCACAATTGGATCAAATTGCGAATTCTTTATTACATTAATTTAATTGATTGTAATAAACAATTGGCAATTGGATCCAAGCAGTAAGGAATTGTTTTTATGATGTGCACAAGTGACTAAATGATGTGGATTTTGAACAAATCTGATCAAAAAATTTCATTTCTGATCTGTGAAACGCTCCAAAGCGGCTGAGAGAAACTGTAAAAGGGAAGAAAAAAAATCCCCATTTATTTTTTTTCCTCAGGTCTCAGAATTTGGACCACCGCTGCAGTTTCTCTTGATGCTTTCTGTTCGAAACCCTCATCATTAAAAAAGTAAAATTCCTTGATGCATAGCTTCTGAAATGAACCATGCTGCCACTCTTCTGTAATGAACCATGTAGCCTATTATCATGAAGCGGAAACAGACATATTCGGCAAAAATAGGTCCACTATTGTTGCGGTAAAGCATTCATTTCTGCTGCCAATCGAAGCCCGTACCTCTCCCTCGCCTGGGTAACTGTGAAAAAAACACGTTTTGATTTAATAAGAATGAGGTGTGACTATTGGGAGGGCTATTCAATCATCGTCGCAGAAGTCCCGAGGCTGCTTTGTCACACCAATTCGGCGAGATGGATCGCGCCTCGTGGGCTCTGCGCCTTTTTGAATGAAGGAGTGAGCTGACGCATCTCGAAGCCAACTCTCTACGGTGGCTCCAGTCAGCCTGGGGCCCGATGATGATGTGTTGACCCCCTGTGGTGCAAATTTATGACATGCGAGAAAATCCTGAGCTGACTATTGATACATGTATTTTCAGCTTTGTTTTGTTTGTCTCTACGTTTTTTTTACTTTTTCATTTTTTTCTCTCTCTCAAAGGTAAGTATTTCGTTTATCTCTTTTTCTTCCATGGCCATACACCGATCTGAGCATTGGGGGATTTGGAGAGTTCTGTGAGTAAAAGCGCTATTTGTAAACTATATGAAAGAACCTCGCGCATTTCGTAATGGAAAGCAAATTCAAGCAGTATTTCTCGTCATTGCTTGAAGCTATCATGGTGTACTGTATATAACCTCAGAGTTCAACCTTCGTATGAATTAAACTTTGTTTCCCCACTATGTTTACACATTAAGACATGATAGGTGGTGAAGTGATTAACACAGATTATCTTCATCATGGCACCTGTTAGTGGGTGGGATTTATGAGGCAGCAGATTGTCCTCAAAATTGAGACGTCTACACGACTGGGTCGTCTAGACATCCAAAACTGCAGCTCTTGTGGGCTGTTCTCGCTCTTCAGTGGTCAATATCTATCAAAAGTGCTCCAAAGATCAGGGTCACGGGCGGCTAAGGCTCATTGATGGCTGGTTCGTGTGGTCCGATCCAACAGACGAGCTCCCGAAAAAGTTCATGCTGTTAATGTTTGATGAGTCTGGACTGTTTTAGCAGCAAAAGGAGACCAACACAATATTAGGCAGGTGCTCATAATGTCAAATTAACATCTTTATTTTCGTTCGGCTGCTCCCAATGGGTGTCGCCACGGCGATCCATCTCCATATCACGCTGTCCTCTACATCTGTCTTGTTCTTTCTGACGGCAACAGGAACATCTTCGGAACAATGGAATGTATCTGTAACGCGAATTTGATGTTCTCCAGTCACATATGGCTTTCCACACACTTGAAGGCACGCAATTGTCTTACGAGACCCTGCTTTAGAGTTCTGCCCTCAACCCCTATCCCTCAACCCTATTGAACACCTGTGGAATGAATTGGAACGCTGACTGCGCCCCAGGCCTTCTCACCTCACCTACATCAACAATTTCCAACCATCAGTACCTTCCCAACACCCTTGTGACTGAATCTCCAAAATCTTCCAACATCTTCCCAGAAAGACTGACATTTAATATAAAGGACAAAAATCAAGAATCAGAAGCTCATATATTATGATGAAAATGATCTAAACACTCCACCTCAATGCTGAAAGTATCCTGATAACTTTTTAAACTTGCTGATGTGGAAAAAAGAATAAGAAGAATAAGAAGATTGCTGTAGAGAAAGAGAGAGAACAAGAGGAAAAAAAAAAGATTTGTTGTTATGAAAGTGAATTAGCCTGTCTGATAGTCAATTACTGTCAGCTAAATCAGGAAGAGCTTGTTGTGTCAGACAGCAGACAGGAAGGTGGTGATGACTGCGTGCTGTTTCCGTAAATCGCTCGGGGTGACTCTGGTACTTCAGGCGATTTATAATGGAAGGGTTCATAGAGCGGAAAAAATAAAATGAAAAAAAAATCCGTTTCCCAAAAACGTATCGTACGCGTCAGCGTGACCGCGGGTTCGGATTTGTCTTTTATATTTAGCCACGCACCTTTGCACGCGCGACGTGTGCTTTTCCATTTGCACGTTTTTTTCATTAAGTAGGACAATTCTGCAGGCCGTGATTTCCACGCTCTTCAGCGCGGTTCTCAGATACGGAAAACCCGCGCATTGTTGCTTGTTTATCTTTTAAATGGAGCTATGGATAAAAACGCATCGGTTTGAGCTGCCTTTTACATTCTGGGTTCAAATGTATTCGGACACCTAACTTTTTCAACTGTGGTTCCAGACTGTGAGAAGGAAATTGGAGTCTTTGTCGTCTTCGGAAACTTCTCATTTTGCCATACTGAATTCATTTCAATTCATTTACCAATGAACAATTGTCTCAAAGCTGCTACAGAGATAAAGAGGTTATTAAGTTGCATAAAAGCATGTATACATTTAGTGTTGTTTAGAATTATAGTGTATTCCTGTAGTTATCATATTTACAGCTATAGTATTTTTTCATCAACAATATTTGTTGCCAGATTTATAACTTTGAGTATTTCTAGCCACTATATCCGTAGCTACCATAGTTGCTGCCATCGTACTTAGTTTCCTATTTTGTGGCAACCAGGTTTCTAGTTACCACATTTATAGCTTTAGTATTTGAAGCTACCATATTTGTTGGCACCATATTATAAAATACCGTATTTACTTCTACAGTATTTGTTGATAACCGACAAATAGGTAAAGTTCAGGTTCATTCCACTGCTGTTCGTCTATCGGTGATGGAGAAATCAGGATCTTCTCTCTATGAACACCTGGAGCACCTGATGCAATGTAGAACCATTTATTGGTAAATATCAGTGGATACTGGACGCTTATAATGATCTTCACCAGAGAAAATGGCGAATCTGACATCAGGGTTTAAACTCGCGCTTTTATATTTTCTGCATTTTGGCAGACACTTATCCAGAGCGACTTACATTCATCTCATCCATATAACGGAACAGCTACGGGGTAAAGGGCCATGTCCAATGCCTTAACCACTAAGCTACTACCTTCCCGAAGGTGGGATCTTCCTCTGTTTTAGCCTGGAAATGAATCAGTCAGTCACATGCAAATAATTTCCTTTTCTTTGTTTTTGTGTTCAGGAACAAAGTCGTGAAAAAGGTTTAAAAAAAAAAAAAAACCACCAAACGAAGTGAGGGTTGGGGAATATTCATTCACCGGTCATGCCTCGCGAATTCCATTTCCGCCCTCTCTCTGATAACAGAAACGATACAAACATGTTCTTCTTCAATCCACCTTCATGAAAGTCATTTGTCATGGAATTTCGCACAGCGCCATTGAGAGCAAGGTCTTTTGTTTAATTCGAATGCTGGAAATCATTAGCTGTATTCACACGGTCTGGTGAGCAAAGCCAATCACCTTGCCGCTGTTAATTTAGCTTCTCGTCGTTTAACATGGTCTTTGTCCGTTTTCGAGCTGACAGCCCGAGAGCGATACCAAGCTCGGGAAAAAAAAAAAAAAAATGAAGAGAATAAGAGGAGGATAAAAATGAACACATTTAGTGGCCTCTGGGTCAGTTAATATCAGGGTCCACTATTGAGTTGTTCCCGGGTATTGTGTTGGCGCCAAAAGAGCCTTACAATATGAACCTGCCATTCTGTAGGTCCTCGCTTTGTTTCACCTCTGAATGACTGTCATAAAATGAAGCAGTTCTTCCATTTTAGCATTCGCAGCACCTAGGTGAATGTCCAGGAGGTGCGTTTGGTGCTTGGCCTCATGTTAATGAAATATGCATTGAAGATTGTTGAAGGTTTAAAATAAAGAACTCGAAGTTTTCTCTTTATCTCTTCACTGATTCGCATCGGCATAAAAGTTAACGATGTGAAGACGTTTAAAAAAAAGTGTGCATCGGATCGGCGTGTATGGCGATGCATAGTTTTTTAACATATTTGTGGTATAAAATGATTTATTTATATATATAATTAATAGTAGCTGCCCTATACTTTTTTTATTTAGAAATTTACCAATTTTTTGTGACCAATATTCGATATGTAGATGGATTTCTTCTCGCTAAAATGTTTCTCGAGCGCGCTCTCAGGCGTGTAGACATAGAATACAGATTAACATGGCAGAGGTAGAGCTGCATCTTTTTGGAGACAGAACAGGAAAATCATTTCTGGTTTTATTTAACATTTGTCTTTTCCGAAGGCGTGTTTGTGAATGGGGTCGCGTGTTGGAAGTCAGAAGGCACTTGAGTAAATTGATTTGCTGTCTGTCTGAACCAAAGAAATAAAAGTGTAAAATCTCTACCATATTAAATTGCATAACATCATATTTTTTTTTCCATTGAATCGCATTGTGTTGAATCGAATAAAAATCCGAACGCACTGCATCGTGTTGGGGGAAAGGGGATCACATCGTATCTTTAAAGTATCGTATCGTTGGGCTATGCATCGAGACGCCAATCGCGTCGGCCGCAGATTCCTAATATATATTGTACACAATTGTATTGCAAATTGTATGATTGTTTTTCAGCATCATAAGAGTCCATTTTGCCTTCACTTGAACTAGGAGAACCAAACCTGTTCCAGCACGACGTTGTACATGAAGCTAGCTCTATAGAGATATGCTTTACATGGTTTGGAGTGAAAGTTCTTGAATCTCCCGCTACAGACCTCTGATCTAAACCGTATTGGGATGAATTGCAACACTGACTGTTCCCCAGGCCTATTCTACATCAGTACCTGTGGCTGAATGAGCACAAATCTCCACCAGCACATTCCAAAATCTCATGGAGGTTATTATAAGAGCAAATGTGGACCACAAACTTTTTCTCCGTGGAGTGAATCGTAAATCGTTGCCAAACTATGCTTCTGTTTCATACACAATGAAACACTGGGCCACGCCCCACGAACAGTGTTTACTCAGTTTGCAATAAAAGCTTGCGAGAGTTCTTAGGAAATGACCTTGCGTTTACAGCCTATTAAAACCCTCCTCTGCTCTGCTGTTCTGCTCGTCAAGAGGACCAGCTGGACAAATTTGCAAGCGGTAACTGCAATCCATTATATGCTTTTTTTTTTGTTTTGTTTTGTTTTCCAAAACTAATCTCCAGCCCCTCCATTATAGTCGGCGACATGAAACTACATAGCAGCCGTATTCACGTGCATTCCACAGTCACTGTTGCCCAGTCAGCACAATACATTATAGAACAAGAAACACATTTTTTCATAGAATCAATGTTTTAAGGAATCTTAATGGGACGTTTGAATTGTTCGTAAGCATAATACGGGAAATATGAGCCAGCGTCTTGTATTTGTTTACTTATTTTAACCATACTTGTTTGCTATTGCATCACCATAACTCTGAGAATCGAACGGAAAAAGAATAGATTTCATCTCCTCCATTTTCCGAAGCCCTCAATATGGATAGATTTTCCAAAACATCCAGGCAAAATCCGTCCAGGAAAACGAAATCTACGGAATTTTTTTTGGACGCCTGAGCATAAGATTGGTATTTGCTTTTTGAACATCTCGTTCCATATTTAGTTTGCTGTTTTAATACCCTCCGCTCTTCTGAGATGTTGTTCACGATCAGTCAGCCAGTAAGTAAAGTCAGGTGCTGATGATGTAGGTAAGGTGAGAAGGTGAGGAGGCTTGAGGTGCTGTCAGCGTTCACATTCATCCCAAAGGTGTTCAATAGGGTTGGAGCTCTATAGCAGGAGATCTTCCATTCCAACCCATGTAACCCATATCTTAATGAACATGATTTGTGCACAGGAGTATTGTCATGCTGGAACAGGTTTGGGTCTCCTAGTTCAAGTGAAGGGAAAATTTCAAGCTAAAACAACTGCGTGCCATCAGATTTGTCGTAAAAGTCTAAGAAAGACCCACATACGTTTGGCAAGGCAACACACTATTGTAAAAAAAAAAAAATAAACATTTTAAATCATTCCTTTGCTTGTAACCCCCAGATGTCAGCCAAAACATTATTCTATGCCATAAACAATAGTATATTGTTTTGTCTTGTTTGGTCTGTGCTCTTTTTTTTGGTCACCACTGTGTCTGGCTGCAGTTGATTGGATAACTGGCAGCTTATTTTGGCTCCACTGCCACCATTGGCTGATGAAAGCAGGAGGAACTTGGCAGTGCTCTTTATCACACAACCTAGATCCAACATGGTCTTATAATTTGAAAATGTATCACTCTGCAAACGAGCCAAATCGTATATAAAGTAGACGTGGAGGATTTGAAGTTTGATCAGGGGACAAGGTTAATATATGAAAAATACTTGTAGAATACTTGTTGTAGAATTCCACGTTATCATAGCGACTGATCAAAACAAGCTTTCACTTGATCGTACACCAGATCCTGGCGAGCTGTCCGTCACAAAGGTTTCATCCGTGAATCAGGCTGGGGTTGTTTTCCTGGCTGAGGTTTGGGGTACACACTGTTGCCATGTTCACACAGTTCCAGTTTGGTATGGAGAACCTGATGGTCCGATGTTATTGAATGCATCACCTCGCAATTGTGGCGTGGCCATAAACAAATTCCGAACTCCAAAGACAACATTAAACAAAAATGGAATAATATCAGAATATTTGAAACTGATTTGTTTGGTTTGAAATCGTTCTGCGGCCTCGTTTCTTCCTGGTTATTCGAGGCTGGTTAAAAGAATTGATTCAGATGGATATAAAACATGAAAGATTATGCCTGTGTTAATGCTTATCATTGTTTAATTTGCAGATACTCCATTCAAGCATGAATATCCTCCATAGGATCAGATGTTTGTGGGTCTACAGATGTTGGATTCCTTCTGAAAAAGATCCTGTAAGTGAATATTCTGTAATATAAGGTTATTGGTTCCCTGTTCAGACCCCACAGAGTCCAGGACTATGCCAGTTATAATCAGCCATTATCCTTATTCAGTTCTATCTACAGTCTTGGCCTGGAACCTTCCTCTAAACCGTAGGCCAACCCTACAGTGCTTAATCACGTATCACAAGATGGTGACGCATTGAGAAAAGAAGGAAAAAATGCATCCTGAATAGAACACCAGGCCTCCTCATGCATCCCACAGGCAATTTGACATCTAGAAAGGTTTCCTAATCTAGAGAACATTACCTTCTACACTATATGAACAAATGTATTATGGTAACTCGAGCCATATGATGTTCATAGCACAGTTGGTAGAATTGTATGTTCAGGTGTCCCCAAACTTTTGTCTACATAGCTTGTATCTGTCAAGTAGCAACGTCAAATCTTCACATTTATTTACTTCTCAACATGGCTAGTCATAGTGACAAAGTTATTTTCTACGTAGTTTATAGCGGTATTGAATTTAGCTCGGTGAATATACACTCAGGCATAACATTGACATGATGTCATTATGATCTCTTCATCATGGCACATTTATTAGGCAGCAAGTGAACATTTTGTCGTTAAAGGGACGTGTTAGAAGCAGGAAAATTGGGCGAGCGTAAGGATTTGAGCGAGTTTGGCAAATTGTAACGTCTAGACGACTGGGTCAGAGCGTCTCCAAACCTGCAGCTCTTGCGGGATGTTTCTGGTCTGCAGTGGTCAGTATCTAGCAAAAGTGCTCCAAGGAAGGAACAGTGGTGAAGCGGCGACAAGGTCATGGGCGGCCGAGGCTCACTGATGCTGTGCCTCGTTGGGAGCGAAGGCTGGTCCGATCTAACAGACGAGCTCCTGTATGTTAGGGGTGGGTTTTTTTTTTACCCTGGTTTTTAAGTCACAGTTCAGTTTGGTTTCAATACAGTTAGAGGGAAGAAATGCGAAACATAGAATTGCTTTTTGTTAAAGCAGTGAATTATTATTAACAATTAAATTGTGTAATTGATAAGATTGGCATAAAATTTAATAAATAGAAAAATTACATTACATTTGTTCAACCCCATTTTGGTAATACAGATGTGTATATATGTGTGTGTGGGTGTATATGTTTTACATTTAATATTTAATATTTTAAAGATACGTCCTCATGTATTTATACTGTGTGTGTGTGTGTGTGTGTGTGTGTGTGTGTGTGTGTGTGTGTGTGTGTGAAAATATGTATATTTATATATATATATATATATATATATATATATGGTTAAATGTGGTGCAGTGGCCATACTACTAATACTAATT
Source organism: Silurus glanis (assembly GCA_014706435.1). Taxonomy (NCBI): domain Eukaryota; kingdom Metazoa; phylum Chordata; class Actinopteri; order Siluriformes; family Siluridae; genus Silurus; species Silurus glanis. The sequence goes on from JAAIIK010000092.1 coordinate 2,041,887, forward strand.
GCTATTAATCCACATTAGACTTTAGCAGTTAGCCTGTTGCTAAGCTACTTGCTATTGTCTGCTCTTGTTGTCATTTCAGTCCACATGAAATTCACTATAGTAACTATAACACTGGGGTTAAAGTAACATCTTTTAAGCTTTACATGCTATACAAGGCTAATTGGAAACGGCATAGCTCTACCCGACTCCCCACCATAAACGATCCACCACTCATATACTGGAACGTGCATACATTTTGGCCTGACCCTCCCTAATGCTGATCTAACCGAACCCAGTTTCTGGAGACTTTCCCAGAAGACATGAGTTAATTGTCAGGTGTCAGATGACTCTGTATTTATTCACACTACTCCCTTCAACGCTTCATTGGATTTATGCTCAACCTCAGCATTTCTTACGTCTGACAGATCTGCCATGTCGCATTGTCTCTTTATAACCACGCTGTTTTTTTATCATCCATATTTCTTGATATTACACACGTAATGATAATGATATGCTCATTGGCTCGTGGTATAAGGATTAGATTAGATTACATCGGAATAATAAGATTGATTCTTGCCATTCGAACATGTGCTGCCAAGATGACAGATGCGATCCCTTCACGCCAGTTGATGACCTATTGGCAGCTGTACAGGGTTTAAAAAATTGGGTTAAGTGATGTAAATGGTTCTGCTGTTTCTGTGCATATTTGATTCGTCTAACTTTGAGCCAATGACATGAAGGCTGTTGATAAACTTGCTAGGTTGCTAACCAATTCAATGATGGTAGACAATCTTGTTATACATTAAAGGTTTTATGGCATTTAGAAGATGCACTTGTTTAGGGTTACAGACTTTCTCAGGGGCCCAATAGCCCTGGTGGTACTCTGATATCAACATTTTTCTTGATTTCCCTTAAATGTCTTAAAGGTTTTTGATTTTTTTATGTCTACTTTTTGGTGTAACATCTTCTCCAACATAAAATACAAACAATACACAAAACGAACACATCAAGAGATTGGTCATAGCATGTGTTTGGTGTCTAATCTATTAAAATATTTAGACAATTGGGCAAGATCTTTTCTATATGTTCGAAATAGATCTTGGACTTTGATAGATTATGGATATTTGTGCTTATTTAAACATAAGGGTGTTTATTAAACCACAAGTCAGGTATTGATGCAGGTGAGGTATGGAGTTAACATTCATCCCAAAGGTGTTTGAAAGAGTTAAAGCTGTATAGCAGGAGATCTTGCACTCCAAATCATGTCAAGCAGATCTTCATGGAGCTGGCTTGGTGCACATACAGAAACAGGTTTGGGTTTTGTACTTCAAGGGGAAGGAATAATTGAAGACTACAACGTCGTCCAAAAACAATTGGGTATCTCCAGGTTTGTGGTAACAGGTTGAGGAAGAACCATTCGTGTGTCCCAATACTTTTTCCATGTACGTTATGTTGGTTGAAACTTCAACTTTAAAACAATGCTTACACTTTTGTACTCGTTAGTGCAGGTTTCTAATAAACGTACACCTGTACTAGTTAAAACGTCTCCTGGAATGCTTCCTGAATGAATGAAGGGGTAGATCTTGCTCTAAATGGAGTCTAGAATAGAAAATCTTGCTTGATATAACAGGGATCCACGTTGAACTTTTAGCATAATGTTATTACAGGCTTCTGTTCATGGCATATGCGTGTGTGTATGCAAGGCAATGACTCAGAGCAGGCTGTCTGTTCCATCGGAGTCGCAAGACAACAAAGAACCTGACAGAAATCAAGTATTCTGCGCCTTTACTGCTCCCCTAGGAGACCCGATAGCTAGCGGAAGTGCTGCAGGCAGATTTCCAAGCATTAATAAAGATGTGTACAGTTCCTGCTGTAGTGTGAGGATGGGAGGATGAGGATGGGGGGTGGGTGGGAGAAAACACCTGCACACACAAATAACTACAAGGATTTCGAAAGCTAACCTCAGAAGATGAGCTTAAGGGGGGGTTTTTTGTAGGTCATGTGGGTTTGCAAAGCAAGTCGAGAGCTAGCTAGCTTGCAAGTACTTCAATAACGATGGAAATGCTCCTTTGCTGACTTTGCTAGCGCACTAATATATGACCGCGTATGGAGACGGGAGCTTTCACTTTTCCCTGCTTGTCAAAACTAACAAAAGAATCGTTTCAGGGAAGTAGAAATGTTCATTGATTCATTTGGTTTTCAGTGTGCACTAAATATGGGGAGGCCGTGTTAGGTAAATCGAGGTTTTGATGTAGGTGTGCTGAGGAGGCCTGGAGTGCAATCAGTGTTCCAGTTTATCCCAAAGATGTTCAACAGGGTTGAGGTCAAAGCTCTATAGCTCGATATACATCCTGATGTTGTGTGCTTTCAAATTTTGTGGTAACAGTTCAAAAAAGAACCACTTTGCTCGAAAGGTCAGGTGTCTCATTTAACATTTAGTCCCCATTTGCCCCATAAGCTCCACAGAAGATGTCCCACTAGATTTTGGAGTGTGCTTGTGGAGATTTGTATTCATGTAAGGAGGCCTGGGGTTGCAATCAGCATTCCAGTTCATCTCAAAGATATTCATTAGGGTTGAGGTCAAAACTCTATAGCAGGAGATCTTCCATTCTAACTCATGTAAAGCTTTACATGTTCATGGTGCTGGCTTTGTGTACAGGTGCATTGTCATGCTGGAACTATTTCCATAGACGTCCTATGCAGTTGTGTGCCTCCGGCCTTGTGGTAATAGTTTGGGGAAGTACCACATATGGCTGGAAAAGTCCTCATATTTGTCGCTTCATGACACCATTGTCCATCAATAATGTCTGTCATTCAACAAACCAGAAGAGGAGATCTCCTGAAAGTAAATTCATAACCACTCACATCAGTCAAACAGTCTAAAAAGTTATGCACAGTTTGCGAGGGGAGGAAAAAGTTTGAGAAAAATGGACTTTTCTTACTCATAATTCAGAGCATAGTAGCGTCTGGTGGGTTTTAAATAGAGAACGAGAACTACCTGTCAGCAGACAAGGCCAGCAGAACTCGGGCTGTTTCACAGCAACTTCACTGTTCCAAGGGGAGCTGAAAGGACCTGCTTTTGTTCTCCGACTTTTGAATTAAATCAATCTCAGTTGTTTATCTCTCTCTAGCATTAGCAGCGTCTGCCAGGTCATGATTAAAAAAACAAAAAAAACCAGCTAAGCCCCAAGATAAGAGAGCTAAATTTCACTGGAGAGATTATGACTCTTCACTGTGTTTCACTCTCTCGCAGAGGTCTTCCAATCATCATGCATCTGGGAAAGGCACAAACACATTTTTACACACAGAAACTTATCCATGATACATTCATTTATTCCTAGCGACGTATACATAAACCCACCTTCGTATCCAGCGCCTACACGTGGTCAGGAAGGCGGGTTTATTGATTGTATTATCAATAGAAGTGTATTTAAGATTGTCCGATTTGTTTCCAAATTTATTACAAGAATATTTCGACCTAATTTGCACCTTTCTTCTGAATATAATCAGATGTTAGGCGAATTTCCTGCATTTAAAGACCGCTCCTCAAGCTCATATCTAAGTGTTTAAAGTCGACTCAACACTACTGAGTAGTGAATACTCTAGGCTTGGACAATATGATGTTCCCAATGATCAATCATTTATTGCATTGGCCAATCAGTGATCAGTCTAGTTCTCATTGAAACCAATAACTGATCTCCTTCTTTTACATTCACCAATCACTGATCATTTTCCACACTGAACGGCCCATGACTGGTCACCTTGTCGTCCTAACGGCAATTCACTGATTGCCTTTTTGTCCCACTGACCAATTAGTGATCACCTTCTTTCACAATGACTTATCACTACACCTTTGTTCACAATGACCCATCATTGATCGCCTAGTTGTCCTAACGGCCAATCACTGATCACCTTTTTCCAGACTGATTAATCACCGATTACTCTCTTTCACCATGTCCAATCAATGATCTCCGTTTACCATAATGACCAATCCGATTGCCTTTATGTCCTAATGGCCAATTACTGATCACCTTTTTTCCCACTGGCCAATGACTGATCCTCATTGTTCACAATGACCAATGATTGATCATCTTTTATCCCAAGAATGAATCACTGAACTCAATTTTTCCCTCTGGCCAATCACGAATCACCTTCTTTTACAATGTCTAATCAATGATCACATTTTCACACAATGACCAATCACTAATAAGCTTAATGTCCTAATGGCCATTCACTGATCACATTTTCCCACTGACCAATCACTGATCATCTTTTATCCCAAGGATGAATCACTGAGCTCAATTTTTCCCTCTGGCCAATCACTGATCACCTCCTTTTACAATGTCCAATCTCTGACTGCCTGTTTGTCTTAATGACCAGAAACTGATTATATTTTATCCCAATTAAGAATCACTGCTTCATTTTATCTCGAGTATTAAAAGTAATTAAAAAAAAATAATCATTTGTTTATGCATAAATACAGTAGTTTGATTCTAGTAATCATTTAAACAGTTTTGTTTCCTATGATTGAATTTTCTTTTGTTTCTAAAATAAAACCAACATATTATTTTCTGTTCTAGTGTCTACAAAAGCCTCTTTCATGCAACTTATTTTGAGATGCAAACGCTCAAGACGCTGCGTGACCAATTAACATGCAAATTAGCCGAACAACATCATCTCAGATTCCGATCGACTTTTCGAGCACGCGTTTCTGGATGTTCCTCTGAAAAGCCGGCGCCGTTGTTTGATTATACTTTTTTAGATCACACTCTGCCAGAGACGGCGTCAGGATCTATGGCCATTGAAATCATTTGTCACAGCACAATACGACAGGCTGTTATCACGGCTTTCAGAATCTGTATGCGATTCACAATTCTCTGCGTTTTCTTTTTTCCCCTGCAAAGCTCTTTCTCTTTCTCTTTCTCAAATGTTCTGAATTTATCAAAATTGTCAATCGGGTTGTTTAAGTGTCTGGGTTTTATTCTCTGAGCTGTTCAAGCTGTGCAGTAGTGTGTTTATTTCATAATATCCCCAATGGCTCATATCTTGCAGATTCTTTTGATGATGATGATGGTGGAGGGTATTCAAATCCAGCAAGCATTTAATCGAGACAAAGTAATTAAAATTCTGTCGGCTAGATAGTAAAGTAGTCAGGAACGATATGGTGGTGGTGCAGTGAGTAATCTGCATGGGACTAAAAACAAAACAAATATGTTAAGAAAGAAAGAAAGAAAGAAAGAAAGAAACTTGTTATATGTACTTTACAACAAAGTGAAATTCTTTCTTCACATATCCCAGTAATAGGAAGCTGGAATCAGAGGGTTAAGAGCCTTGCTCAAGGTCCCAAAAGTGGCCCCTTGGTGATAAGTGGGGATTGAACCCCCAACCTTCTGATCAGTAATCCAGAGCGCATAATATGTTGCTATATGATGATGGTGGTGAGGGTAAAAACTCCCTAAAACAAAAGAGAAAGAATCCTTATACCTATCTATCTATCTATCTATCTATCTATCTATCTATCTATCTATCTATCTATCTATCTATCTATCTATCTATCAAAATATAATCCATATCTATATCTACACTATATTTCCAAAAGTATTGGGACACTCAATTGTACAGGACATCTTTAGATGGCGCTATAATAAAGTTTTGCATTCACTTGGACTTGGAAACCCGAACCTGTTCCAGCATGGTGATTCTCCTGTGCACAAAGTGAGCTCCTTGAAGATCTGGTTTACATGCTTTGGAGAGGAAGATCTTGCTGCTATAGAGCTCTGATCTCATCCCTACTGAACACCTTCAGGGATGAATGTGAACGCTGACTGCACCCCAGGTCTCCTCACCTACATCAGTACCTGCCTTTCATAATATTCTTGTGGCTGATGAACACAAATATCTATAACACACTCCAAAATCTAGTGGAACATCCTTCCCAGAAGAGTGGAGGGAATTATAAGAGTAAATTGGGACTAAATGTGGAATGGAATGCTCAAAAATCACATACCGTGCATATGACCAGGTGACCCAATACTTTTGGAAATATAATGCATATAATAAATGTTCCCAAATGATGGCAATATACATACATATATATTTTTGGGATGAATTGGAGCACTGACTACACCACAGGCCTCCTCACCTACATCTATATCTCACTTTACTAACACCATTGTGGTTAAATCATTGCTACGGTTATCAGATGTCCACTGAGAGACACTTGAGTGCAAAACCGTTCATGGCAATTGTAGTCCTAAGCCGTTGGAGCAGAACTGTTCCTATTGATTACAATCAAAATCTGTCTTCATGGTGGAACCAACCACAGTAATCTCAAGTCTCTTTAGCTTGTCCATGTTGGAGGTCATCCTCAGCAGTGGTTTGATGATATTATATACAGTTATAATAATATATTAAATTGTAAATCTAGACACGGGGAATGTTGTTCCATAAATGTGGGACTTTGTAAGAAAATCCCTTGCTGACGTCGTTACTATTCAACGTATCATTAAATAGAAATGTTTTCTTTTCCCATTTAATGGAGAGAGTTAATTGTTACTTAACACACAAGAGAATTATACACTATATAGACGAAAGTCATTATCCGGATGAATATTTTGGTCAATTATTCCATACACACACACACACACACACACACACACACACACTGTATCTATATAGCACACAAGTGAATAGGATGTTTTTAGGTGCAGTATCACTCAATTTTCCAACAATTTTCCAAACCTGTTCCAGCACAAGGAGCACAAATATATGGTTTACATGGATTGGGATGCGAGATCTTGAGTAGCCTGCTATAAAGCTCTGACTTTAACCCTACTGACTGCACCCCAGGCCTCCTCACCTACATCTATACCTGGCTTTTCTAACACCCTTGTGGTGCTCAAAGCTCAAAGATCACACTCCAAAATGTATTGGAACGACTTTCCAGAAGTGCTGAGCTTGTTATGAGTAAATGGGGACTAAATCTGGAAATGTTCTAAAAGCACACATTTTTCCACATAGTGTATGTAAATATTGAAAACCATGAATAATTAAGCCCTTGAGCAAGGCCCTTAACCCTCTATGCTCCGGGGGTCCCTTACGAGGGAAATATCAAGGCCCGTGACGTCGGAGTGGCGTGGGGCCGCCTTCCTGTGGGCTCACCACCTGCAGGAGGGACCGTAAGGGACGGTGCTGTGAGGATTGGGCAGCAGTCGAAGGCGGGGGTCTGCTTAGGCTGCTGCCCCCGCGACCCGAATTACGGAAAAGCGGGAGAAAATGAATGAATGAATGAATGAATGAATAATTAATCCATTCTATACAGGGAGAAGGCTGAAATAACAAACACTGGTAACCTGAAAGTGTGTGTGGGTGTAAGTGTGTGTGTGTGAGTGACAGGTTTTGCTTTTACCGAATCATAGCCTTATCAAAAGACACGAGTTAATGATATACGGCTGCCTTGGCATTAGTTTTCTGTCTTTATTCCATGTCAGAGTGGTATTTTATTATAAACTCTGAGCCATTTGGTACAAATTAATTCAAAATGAGCCCTTTGAATAGAACAGCTCAATTGACAGAACCCGACTGATAATGCCTGACTGAGTGAACGAAAGCTGCTGAAATCCACAGCTAGGGCAAAAAAAAATCAAATAACATAACAGGCTATTTTGGGGGAAAAGTACTAACTCCTAAAGCTGCCTTTTTCAAACAGTGTATGCAAGTTGGACAAATTTGGATTAATTCCTTTTGTTCAGTTTGTTTGCTTCATTCTTTCCATTTCCAAAAGTCTAGCCAATCTGTCGTCCGTGCTAGCGTGGTGTTGGGAAACAGAAATCGAACACGAAAAGGAAATGAAGGCCTTGCTAAAACACTCACAGCACCTGGTTTCCAAAGTGTTCTGCTTTTTAAGTACTAACCAGGTCTGATTTTGCTCAGCTTCCGAGATCAGATCGGGCGCTCTCAGAGAGCTATCTAGCTAACTACTATTTACCTACCTATGTATCTATATTTGTTGCCAATAAAGCAAATGAAGACTAATCTAAAAGTAATTGGGCGGCCTAACAAAAAATTTTGCAGCACAAAAAGATCTGTTTATAATCTTGAATCAAAGCTACACACTGACCCGAGCCTCGCTACAGACCTCCTCTAGGACACGGGAACTAAATTTAGTAAAAAAAAAAAAACAACAATTTCTGACAGTAACATTGTGTTTACCCATAAAAACAATACCATACTGTAGAAAACAACGCATTCTGAGCAATATTTCCCCTTAAATACTATAACATGTTGTGAATAACATTGCATTCTGGGAAATCTGTTCAAATTAATAATAAATAATAATGTTTTGAGACAAATTTCGAAATAGTTCATATAAGGGCCGGTCTGATGTCAGCTAAAAGCATAGCTAGAAGCATTAAAAAAAAAGGCCTTATAACCCGCGGGGTGTTAAAAAAAAAATTTAAAAAGTCTCAGGAAAGACAAGTAAAAGTTACGTTGTATAAACGCGATTATTTTTTTTTGTAGTTTTGTTCAATCTATCCACATGTGCGTCTTGAGTTGTGTCATAAATGCACCCTGGATACATTTAGAACAGATTGAATCCCGAATGTTTGAACCCTTTCAAAGGGCAGAGCTGCTGATCTGAAAGCTTACTTTCGTTTGCTCTTTATAATTATTATAAAGCAATTCGTAGGGTGAAGATGTTGAGTTAAATTCCAGACTGAATAGTAAACACATCATCGTCATTGTCCTGACCTGTGTTTATAGCACAAAATAAAACCCTCCAGTTTAAAAATACACTTTTTTTCCGTCCATAACGGGAACGAGAAGTCGGCTTGATTGGTGCTCGTGGAAGCATGTGGATTTACAGCAGGGTTTTATGGGTAATTTGGTGAACTATTCAGTATAAATGGGGGTATAAATTTGTTTGTTAATAATTCATACGAAAAACACTACATCATGGCTGTGTCACTGCACTAAATTGTGAATATGGAATGAATTTAATAAAACACTGTTTAGACACAAGTAATAGGAAGCCTTACTTTTACAGCCATATGTGCTTCTTCCCAAAATTATAACTAGATAGATAGATAGATAGATAGATAGATAGATAGATAGATAGATAG
>JAAIIK010000092.1:2050997-2065568 GCA_014706435.1 Silurus glanis
AGATAGATAGATAGATAGATAGATAGATAGATAGATAGATAGATAGAATACAGCCCTATGTAAAGGGAATGGCTGGAAAGAAGCTTGTTTGGAAGAAACTTTGAAAGGAAGGAAATATTTTGGGAGGGAGGAAGTTTGGAGGGAAGGAATGGACAAACTTTGGGAGGAAGGAAGATTGGAAAGAAGGAAGTATGGAAGGAATGACGTTTGGAAGGAAGGAAGGAAGTTTGGAAGGATGAAAGGAGGATACAGAAGGATGTAACGGGGGTTTGGAAGGAAGGACATTTGGAAGGAAGGAAGGACGTTTGGAAGGACAAAATGAAGATTCGGAAGGAAGTAAGGACGTTTGGAAGGAAGGTAGAACGGAAAATAGCAAGGAAGTTTGGAAAAGGGAAGTTTGTACATTAATTGATGAATTAATCTCTAGCCTTGTTCGGCTCGGCATGAAAGATCCAGCAGAAATATCTGATCTTCCCTTTCCCATGCACAGCCTCTTAGCTGACCTTCTAGTCCAGTATATTGTTCAAAAGGACACCAGGAGTGTCTGTAGGTCACCTCGCTCCTTAACATCCTGACTCAAGATGGATAGACAAACTCCTTGGTCTTGGTCACATTGACACATTGATTTTTTTTTTTACCACTTCACCTCTCTACAAAGTTGTTCTCCAGGTCATTGTACTCCTCTTCCTGTCCATCTTTGGTGCACCGAACCAGTACAGAGTCATCAGAAAATGTCTAAATGTGGCAGAGATCTGACCTGTACAGGTTGTACAGAGTGAAGAGGAAGTGGAAGAGCACGGTTCCCTGTGGTGCTCCTGTGCTGCTCAGCAGGAGCTCAGACCTGCGTTGCATAATTAATGACTCTGTGTACCTAAACAGACTGAAACTTGAAAGTACAAAAAAAAAAAATGAAAAGCTGAAAAAAAAAAAGTGACAGATTCGCTATATGGATAAAAGTATTGGTACCGACTTTTTTCAGCTGTATGTGGTTCTGCAACTAAACGGTTCCACAAAGTTGGAGAGACAAAATAGTGTAGGATGTCTTTGGATGTGGTTACAGGAAATGTTGTAACCACTAGGAGACCCAAACCTGTTCCAGCATGACAATGTCCCTGTGCACAAAGCCAGCTCTATGAAGATCTGCTTTCCATGATTCAGACTGGAAGATCAAACGCACCCAAGGCCTCCTCACCCTACATCACAATGCTGCCAGCCTTTCTAAAGCTCAGATAGCATTCATCAGAAGAGATCATGAGTTCCTCTTGGTGTGAAATCTCATGAGTTCCTCTTGGTGTGAAATCTCATGACTTCCTCCTTAACAATTTCAAACCCTAGTTCTTTATCTCAGCACACAGATTCGCACGTAGAGCAACGTCGAGGAAAGAAAAACACAAATGACAATGCGTATGGTAATTAGGGCATTGTTATTCTACCGCTGCCCTTCCACCAGTTTTCAGGATGCGGCACGATCGTGGCACAGAGACTTGCATTCGGTAATTGTGTTTTGCACTTTTGTAAAAACAATTCCGATTAGAGGAACAAGTCGAGTTCACGGCAAGGGCGGACGTTTATTTTGTGTACACTTGGCTAAGAAATGGGTTCCATCCCTGTCTACAATATATTTAATCCCAAGTGATTTTGAATGGACCAAGTATTGTAATGGGACACCTGATCATTTTCAGCCATATGTAGTTCTTCCACAAAGTTATCATTAAATCAGAGGCGCGCAAAAATCTTTTTCCCTTCACGTGAACAAGGAGACTCAAACCTGTTACAGCATGACAATGTTTCTGTGCACAAAACCAGGTACAGGAAGATATCAGTTAGAGTGGAAGATCTCCTTCAATAGAGCAGTCCTATTGAACACGGGATGAATCGGAATGCTGACTGCACACCAGGAACATATTTCCCAGAAGAGTGGAGCTTATTATAAATGCAATATAGAATAAAGTGACTAATCATTTGTGACCAATATTTAATTAATATGATGTATCACAACACGGAGACCGAGGCGTGTCCTGAGAGTCACATAAAATACAGATTAACACGGCAGAGGTAGAGCTGTAACGTGCTGGAGACAGAACAGGAAAAGAACGTCAGGTTTTATTTCATTGTTTTCTTTTCTTTTTAGCATTACAAAGGCCTGTTTGTGAAGGCCATGTGTTAGGACTAAGTAGGCACCTGAGTACATTGATGTTTTGCTGTCTGTCTGAAGCGAAGAAATAAAATGTGACTGTCTGTACCATATCATCATCCATATTCAACGTCGCATTTTTTTGAATGAATCTTCTTGCATTGACACGTTCGAAATCGATTCGAAATCAGATTCGCATCACATGGGTAGCTGCTTTATATGTATCTTTAATGTACGTATCGTTGGCGTTATGGAGACGTTCCATCATCCGTCCATCCATCCATCTATTAAAACATAATCCAAATAATCTATATCTATACAATAAATTTTTTTTTTTCCAAATGATGCCAATATATTAAAGTACACTGAAGATACAGTACTTTTTGCCTGCAACTCTCTGCATCCATCTAAGTTGCATTTCATAAATCCACCAACATGCGTGAAGCCTTGTGATTCACTGCACTCTACACTTCCAGACACAGAATGCTGATTATTTTTGTTTTTTTTTCCTTTTTTTTTCTTTATTTTTTTTGGGGGGGTAAAAAGCTTTTACAAATATAGTTGCCATGGCGGCCTTAAAAGAGAAAAAAAAAAGTAAACCAAAAAAGTGCAATTTCACAGGCTGATTAAACAGGCTCTCTTTATTATTCTCCTATGACAGATTAATAGTGCTAAATAAATCCGTGAGTTAATGACGTGATCGTATCAGCATGCGTTACACAAACATTACTATTCAAAGAAAAAAAAAGTCAGTCGGCTTGTGTTAATTAACGACTCGTTTCTTTCTCTCCTTGTTAAATGCTTGAACCTTTTTTAATATATATAAAATAAAAACAGCCTTTTTTTAATAATATGGTCTGGCTGAGGATTCTGTCTCTCATTTGCAGTATGAACACAGCTATTCTATATTGCTGTTATAATAAGCGACATTCTTCTGGGAAGATGTTCCGCTAGATTTTGTGCTCGTTCAGTCATTAAGGTGTTAGTAAAGCCAGGTAGGTGAGGTGAGGAGGCCTGATGTGCAGTCAGCATGAAAAAAAATCATCCCAAAGGTGTTCAATAGGGTTGAGCTCAATAGGAGGAGATCTTCCACTCCAACCCATGGAAACCATATCTTCTTGCTTACCTTGTGCACACTTTTGTGTCTTGCGGGAACAGGTTTGGGTGGCTTAGTGGTTAATGCATTGGATTTTGAGTCATGAATCATGAGTTCAAATCCCAGCCACAACAAGCTGCCACTCCTGGGCCCCTGAGGAAGGCCCTTAACCCCATAGCTACTCAGTTGTACGACTGAGATAAATCACTCTGGATAAGGACGTTAAATGTAAATTGTAATGTAAATTGCTTGGGTCTCGTAGGAAAAGAAAATGTAAACTTGTATACTTTTATATAATTGTGTGCCTCCAACACCGTGGTATACAGAAGTCCTAAGAGGCCATGCATCATAATATTATTTTTCTTGTTTTTTTTCATGATCACAACTCAATTTTCTCGTGATCTCGACATGACGTACGTTGTGAAAATATAGATATATTTATAGATTTTCATGCCACACATATATTGTTAATACTTTGGGCAAATATGTGCATTAATCTCAGTGCAATGATAATAATTAGTTACATAAGTAATATCATTTTTATTATTATTTAACTATTTTTTTTATTATATAACTTAAATTTTTTACTGTGAGCAGCTGCAATCTAACATTTTCCCTATGGGAGGAATACAATATTCTTTCATGGCTGGAAAAGTTACCCAATACTTTAATAGAAACGTTAGGACAAGTCTATATAAATTCCTTTTTGTTGGATATAATGTAATGTAAAATATGAATATGAAGTCTGGTGTTTATTTTTGTATTAAATTAGTAAACAGGAATGGGATACTGTACTGTAATACAGTAATAGTCATAATATAGTGTGACCGTGGTGGATTCACAAACCAACCCTCGAGAACGCTTCTCTATCTCGGATTCAGGAGGGAGAAACGTCAAATCCGATCGGAATCCTGACAGCAGGGAGCCAAACATGACACCCTTTGAAGCAGGTGAGGATACTGAAAATTACTTACTGCATTTTGAGAGGCTTGCCAGAGCTGAAAGTGAGTGGGTGTGTTGATTGGTTCTTTGGCTGACTGGGAAAAAAAAAAAGCTTGGGGGAAAACCATGGATGAAGAGCTGGCAGACAGCTCCCCAAAACCTGGAGGTGGCTCTGCTGGCTGAATTCCATATCTCAATATGCCGAAATGTACCAGATGTAATTTTGGAAATTAACCACCGCAGGTCACGGAGATCACTCACTGAGATGTACCAGTGGCTGAAACGTCTGTCAGGGTGTAACAGGTTTTATTAAAACCTTCCTTTAAAATCTTTATTTTTGAATTAATGTGATGGGAAAAGTTTCAAAAACCACTGAGGTGGATTTTGTCTGGTGGGTTTTGTAGCTATACTTTGCATATATATGTGAAAAGTTTAGGGTCAGTACATCTGCCTGGCCTTTCTCTGCTTTACTGGATGCATGCCGAGAGATTAAACAATGCAGATATGAGGCTTGGGGTTGCTTTTCTGCTTGATTTTTGTTCTACTGAATGTACAATTGCAGTAGGTATATCACTGTATACTCACTATTATTAGCAATGCTAGCTGCAGTATAAGCTAATTTGATTATCAGGAGAAGCTATTTATTGCATTTATTTTCGGATTTGTTCCTCCTTTTTCATTTAGATTTTTCTTGGGGGGGAAAAAACTACCCATATTGTTCTCCTCGGAGTATATGTGAATTGGGTATTGTGTAAGATTTGTATCACTGAAAGCAGTACAATTCATTAACTCACAACTGTATAGTACAGCGAACTTGTTTGGTGTGAAGAAAGAGACAGTATATGCAGGCAGACATGAGGCTTGGTGTAACTTTCTCACTGTATTTCTCTTCCATTCAGACTGAGTGTCCTCTAATAAATGGCATCAGTGGTTGTTCCTGGCACCCAAAACTCCTGAGGTTTAAATCATACTGTATACACAAGGCAGTGGAGTCTTGCCTGGCTTCTTCGCATAAGGTCCGTGATAAAAACACAGCCTGGAAATGATCAGAATCAGAAATAGATCATTTTCGATGAGTATGTGGCTTACTCTTGGAGAAGGCATGTTCTCGTTCCTCGCTACAATTTAGCTCTATATCTGTTCATCTGCACAAATGCTGTTTTCATTACATACTATCAAACCTACTCAGAGTGTCTGAAAACATGTACTAGAGTGATATTACCTATCTGATTCCTTTGCCAGTTGCCCCCAACCCATTCGAGACGATTTTGATGGACATGGTACTGTAGGTCCATTAGAGAAAAGCAGGCTATCAGTACATACACGATATTGACAAAAGTTTTTGGACACCTGGTCATAAGTATGGTATGTGCTTTTTTAGCATCGCATTCCACATTTAGTTCCAATTCGCCCTTATAATTCGCTCCACACTTCCGGGAAGATGTTCCTCTAGATTTTGGAGTGTGCCTGTGGACATTTGTGTTCATCAGAAAAAAAGAGTGTTGGTAAAGTCAGATACTGATGTAGGTGTGGATGTGAGGAGGACTGGGGTGCACTCAGCGTTCACATTCATCCCAAAGGTTTTCAGTAGGGTTCAGCTCTATCGCAGGCCACTTAATATCTTCATCTCTAACCAATGTAAACCATATCTTCATGGAAAAGCACATCTTCAACCCTCTCTTTGTGCACAGGGGCATTGCCATGCTGGAACAGGTTTGGGTTTCAAGTGTTATTATACCGCATCCAAAGACGTCCGGTACAATTGTTTGCCTTCAGCTTTCTGGTAAAAGTTTGGAGAAGAACTACATATGGGAGGAAAGAACAGGTGTCCCAATTCTTTTGTCCATATAGTACATTTCTGATTGGTGATCACGCTCAATAAGATTCCCAGACCCTTTCCATTTCATCAGTACGCCAAGTAAATGCTGCTATGATTTTCAAGGGTTGGGATCCTTGTGGAATGGTGACAGATAAAAAAAAAAAATGTCATGTCCAAGCTCATCAAGCAGTTGTGCCAGCAGATGTGGATTTTAGAGATAAGAAATCAGCAAATCACTTCTAAAACCAGATGGGCCTCTATAGCCAGGGCCGTTTCTAGCTTTTTTGTCGCACTAGGCAAGATTTCTATTGTCACGATCCCACCATGGCTTCAGCCCCACAACATACAAATCATTTGCAATAAAAAAAATTGCACATTTAATAATTATTGCCCGAATTCAACTATGTAAACATATACTGTATATTCAACTTCAGCAGAAAAAAGGTAAATAATTTAAATAACAAAGGTGACTCACTGGCGCCCCCCCCCGCAGCTGGTTGCTCCAGAGCCGACCACCTACTTTGCCTGTGCCTACGTTTGTTTCTGACACCATTGGTACAAAAGGCTGCTGTCTTCCTGCTTCTTGGCCACCACGAGTTTCCACAGGTGTCCATAGATTTATCGCTTATTCAATTTTTGTATAAGCAAAGAATCTTTGGATTTGCTGCAAGCCAGCTGGGAAGGGAAAAGTCAGTCCAAAGCTGGAGGAGTTGCGGGTTTTGCTTTTGCAGATGAAAGTATTAATGGAGAAAAATCTGAGTAAGACAGTAGAAAATCTATAAAGGGGCCAGGAAACGCTCTGCCATCTAAAGGATTTCACAGTGTGAGAATTCGAGCCTATTGCCAATTTCCAGCAGTGAGCTACGAGGTGATTTATTGGACTGGTCCAGTTACCTGTGAGGTAAAGACCAGCAGGTGTACCATGCAAATTCCCTCAAAGAATGGAAGAAAAATACATGTAAAAGTTTGCACTGCTGTTGTACTGAAGCTGATTTGTAAAGTGAAGGAGCAGAATGAGAACCAGGGGAATGGTTTGAAATGAGACTTTAGGAACTAAGTACAGCCATCTGACAGCACAGCAGCTGGAGGAGCTTAAGCAGGTTTTTGATGTGTTCTTCACTTCCAAGATAAGCTGCTGCTGTTGTTGTTCAGGACGCCATCCAGTTACAAGATCCCAGCCCTTGCCAGCATCACCCAAGAGCTTGTCAACTAAGCTAGCGACATAAATAAAGACCGTTTGGGAGATGATAACCACTGAAACGCTCATGGAGGAAGCCCCCCTGGAGCTTATTGTTCCTTAGAAAGGATGGTAGATGTATGCTGATTTACATTTACAGCATTTAGTGGACGCCCTTGTCCAGAGTGATGTACAAAAGTGCTTCAAATAAATCAATTTGTTCACTAGGTTACAGACTTAGGATACCATCAGGAATTCTAACACACTTTTATATATTTTTGTACAATAAACAAAGGCGTAAATAAAATAGAGAAAATAAGTGCTAGCTTAAGTGTTTCAGGAAGAGGAAGGTCTTCACCCATGCAGACTAACAGACCATGTTCTTTTACCACCTTCATTCACACCAAACATTACTCCTCGCCAAACCTGATCAACTGTATCTTGCATAGATTGATTGCTTTGCTGTGGTAATTGGGACTCTCCTTACTGTATGTACTTATCCACCTGAATAAAAAACCTGCCAAAAGAAACAATATATTTCTGTATTCCATGATAGAAATTGAATTTCCATCCATAAAGAAGGCACTTGACAGCTTGTAGTACTACTACTACTACTACATGGCAGACAGTTTGACATGGAGACAGTCCACCATAAATCCAGATATTACATTCAATCTGCAGCTATTCATATTAAAGCTGTCACAAGCCTGGAGAAAATAATGTGATAACGGACAATCTGTCATAATTGCCCAATTTTGCCAATCTGGAGGAGAAAAAAGTGACTAAAGGTTCAATCTTGACTTTGGATATATACAGTTGTGGCAACCTGTTGGATAGTTATGCAAAAAAATACCCACTAGTAGCTAGCTAGTGTTTATGCTAGCACTTGTAGCATGTGTGTATTGCATCATTATCATTTTTTTGTTTGGATTCTGCTAATATTTTTTTCACCCTATCCTTCCTTTATTCAGTTTACCCAGTATTGTGCATGTGTTATTTACTAGAGTGAAAATAACTGTTGGATACACAATACCAAACCCGACTCGAATCTCAATGGATCATCTGTGATCATTTTCAAGAGCCCTTGGCAGTCCTCTGAGAAAAAAACCTCACCTGGATTGCTCAACACCAAATTGATTACCAACAAAGCCCAGCAGTGTTTTTACTTTCTGTGAAAAAAGGCCAGCTCCCACCCCCATCTTCAACACATTCTACACAGGGATATATCGAAAGCATCCTCAGCAGTTGCTTCACCGCCTGGTTGGGAAATTGCACCTTTTCAGATCGAAAGACCCTGCAGCCCAAAGTGAAGAGATGAGAAGATCATCGAGGTCCCTATTCCTTCCTTCATGAACATTTACATCACCAAGCCAGCAGCATTGTGGATGACCCCATGCACCCTCATACAAAGTCTTCACCCTCCTGCTGTCTGGTACTGAAGCACACTGTATAACAGTTCCTTCCCCCAAGCCATCAGACTCCTCAATACCCAGGGACTGACACCAAAATGCATACAAAATGTATTTACCAACACTAACACATTCTACATCTTTGAAATGTCGCTAACCAATATCATTTATACATTGATTATTGATGTAAAATCGTAATATCTTCATGCTAGAACTGTGTATTGTCAAGGCTGCACTGTCCTGAACTGTGCCTATTCTATTTTTGGTAAATTAGCTTGCACAAGTGCACTTTTTGGTCGTGCATGTAGCTCTGCAAAGCCTTGTGTGTCTTTTGTAGACTACTGTGTTTTTGTTTTAACATCATAATCCTGGAGGAATTTTTTTTTTATTATTTTGACTGTGTACTGGACCAGCCGTATAATCACTAAAGTTTGTGGACACCTTACCAAGATTGGTCTGTGCTTTTTGAACCATCCCATTTCACATTTAGCCACTATTTGCTCTTTATATAACCTCTCCTCTTCTGGGAAGATGTTTTACTAGATTTTGGAGTGTTGACATTTGGGCTCATCCAACCATCAGGGCGATAGTAAAGTCAGGTATTGATGTAGGTGAGGTGAGGATGCTTGGTGCAGTCAGCGTTCCTATTCATCCAAACGTTTTTATAGCTCTAAAGATCTTCCACTGTACCTCATGTAAAGCATATGTTCATGGTGCTGGCTTTGTGCACAGGGGCATTATTATGCTAGAACAATTTGAGTGTCTGTTATGGCAACCTGGAATATTTCCCTCATATCAGAGGGCACCACTTGTCAAGGGTATCTTTGTCTATTCCCCTCCAGGCCTCCAGAGCACACTCTTGTGCACATTTTTGAATTCCTAGTCTCCTAGTGCATGGAAAATTCAATGCTACCACATCCAAGGACGTCCTATACAATTGCCATGAAATTTGTAGTCACACTGTGAAAGAACCACATATACTGTCGCTTGAAATGTTAGGTGCCGCAATGCTTTTGTGCATAAAGTCTAGTTTAATGATGGTAAAAGCCATTAGACAACTAAACAACTCTGCATTCCTCTGCATATAACAATTTCTGATGTCTTCATCACCCTTTTTGTTAAATCAAAACATCCTTGCTTGGGGATCCGACATGATCTGGTCGGACCTCTGCTTGCAAATCCAGTTCAAATTAAGTCCTGAAGTTATGCATGGGTAGCAATGGTACCTAAGTGTAGGACTTATTTTATACAAAAGTCATATGGTCCGATTTTATCTGGATTCATACAATGATTCAGCACCAGGCACTGATATATATATATATATCTGGCATCATCTTTTGCAGATTAGGCTGCGTATGCGCAAGCTCCGTATTGCTTAATGTCTTGAACGACTCTAAACAAATCTGCATGACATTTCAGCATGAAGACATTGAGTTTCCCCGGTGCATTCCTTTCCAAGGTATATTTTCGACTCTTGACGCTTGAGTGAGTTAAAGCCATTACAAACGGTTATCAGCAGTGTGAAGTGTTTTCATTGCACAAAAGATTTGCCAGCAGCTTCAGTGACCTGCATGTAATTTCACTTGTCACACTGATGACTTAATGCACACTTGGGGGGAGGGAAGAAAAGCCTTTTTATGTCTGACACTTGGCTGCAGTAGATCTGCGCAGGCAGCTGCCTCTTCTAAAAATAAGGCACACTGGCCTGTGAATATGAATACAGTATTTCCATATCTCTGCAGCTCCCCCTTTACCGTGCATCAATCACATCTGACTTGCGTTTTAACCATGTTTCCCTGTAGAGTCGGAATCCTTGAATGAACAAGTAGGGAATTTCCAGCCGAAAATGCAGCTAGTGGGTAATGATGCTTTGCAATGAAATGTGTGTGTGTGTTTTCGCTTCGCACCTGCTGCTTTGTTGAACGTGCATTTACAGGATCTCGCCGTACCGATAAAGACAACATAAAAGTGATTGACTGGATATTTATTTAGAGGAACAGGTTCTGCCTCTCAGCAGCACATCGCCAAACACACTGGCTTTATGAATTTTATATCTCGCAGTCTAACTCTCGGTGTTGCTGTATTAGCATATTGAGGTACTTGAGAGGGCTGCATCTCATTACACTTCTAATTCTAGCTTTGGCCTGATCACTTTATCTAAGGAGAGGGTCCCTAAGGATGCAGTTCACATCAAGTTCAACTGAAGTTAAAAGTTGATCTGCATTATCGGCATGCTGCGCTGTGCACACTGGGGCAGGGGCAGGTCATGAGTTTAAATACTAGCTGTACCGGGCTGCCACTGTTGGGACTTTGAGCAAGGTCCTTACCCCCTTTAGCAAAGCCCTTACCCGCCCTTAAGTAAGATCTTCCCTCCCCCTTGACCAAGGTCCTTACCTCCAACTTGAGCAAGACCCTTACCCTCCCTTTAGCAAGGCTCATACCCCCCTTGAGCGACCAGGGTCCTCACCTCCACCTTGAGCAAGACCCTTACCCTCCTTTTAGCAAGGCCCATAACCCCAATTGAGCAAAGCCCTTATCCCCCCTTGAGCAAAGCCCTTACTCCTCCCTTAAGCAAGGCCCTTACCACACCCCCTTGACCAAGGTCCTTACCTCCACTTTAAGCAAGGCCCTTCACCCCCCCTTGACCAAGGTACTTACCTCCACCTTGAGCAAACCTTACCCATCAGTTGTATAATGGCACAAATGTAAGTCTCTCTAGATAATCATGTCTGCCATAAATATGCCCACTCATGTATGCTAAAATGTATTCAATTCAAGTGCAGCTGACCATCAAATATAGGTTCATTCATCAAACTGGCTTCCTGTAGCTGCCTGCATCAGATTTAAAACCCCACTGCTCGCCTACAAAGCTAAATGGACTAGTACACCTCAAACTAATAGCACTTATTTAACTCAGCACTCCACCATGCTCCCTCTAGTCCTCAATCACTGCTCAAAAGCTCCCACCATCTCTCAGGTGAGGTATAAGGAAAACATGCTTCCAGACTATTGTCTGTTTTGGTACCTAGTTCTTCAAATGATGTCTAAAGACCTACTTTTGCGAGAGGTTCTGAAATTAGCTCCTCTTAAAGAAATTGCTTTCTAACTAATTGCTTTTCTTTTACAACAGACTTTTTCACTTTTGATACTCTTAGTCCTACTGAACCATCATTAGAATACGTTTACTCATCGAGACTTTAAAACCCTCCCTAAGTTGCTCTGGATAAGGGCCGCCAAATGCCGCGAATATAAAAGTTTCCACAAAGCTTGAAGCATACGTTTGTTAGAATGGCTTTGTTTGCTGTAGCATTGCGGTTTTCTTTTCAGTGAAACAAACAGGCTTAAAGCATGGAAGTTCCATCATGACAATGCCCCTGTGAACAAAGTAAGCTCCAGGAAGACGTGATTCACCAAGATTCATCACTCAAGGGCCCAGCAGTTGCAGCTTGGTAGTGGTGGGATTTAAACCCATGACCTTCCAATCAGAAGTCCAACTTTATCCAACAAGCTACCACTTCCCCCACTTCCACACTGCAGAAGTATTTTGGGATGGATTTGAAGGCTGAAAGCACCCCAGACCTCCTCATCTCCCCTACATCAATACCTAACTACAAATCCAAACAGTTGTACCCCAACATCTGGTGAATACTTAAATACTCAGTGGTCTCAAGATCTTCCCAAAAGAGTAGATTGTATTCTAATAGCAAACCAATTAAGACAGAATATAGAATATACAAAATGGGATGTCCAGAAAAGCCTACTCCACTTACCTTCTGGATAAAAATAACAACTAGGACTTTAATAATGACTATTTCCTTTAAATATTGAATTAAACTTCAAGAGATTTGTTTTATCTAACTGGGCCATTGACAAAGGTGGTGTTCCAATAATTAAATGCTCTTTAATTGCAGTGCAGTGTGACACAGCGAATTCCATCCTGTTAAATAATTGCCTACAACAGCTCAGTTGGACAGAAATTACCTTGAAAAAAGTTAAACAAAAACTTTTGGTGTTCTTTAGCACTTTCTGGAAAGTATAACAGTTCAGTGAGATAATAATTGTCATCATTATTTTAATTTGAGAGGGATGAACTCATGGTTCAATCCATGTTGGACCTACCATTCACCTTCTCACAAAAAGTCATCTAAAGACTATAGACTCAGCTGTTTGGACATCAAGTGAAAGTTTGTTCCCTCACCTAGGTGCCAGTACCGAGAAGAGTCTTGAGGCATTGGACCTTGGGAGATGGTAGGACCAGTGGTAGAGGATGGAGAGAGCTGGTTACAGTGTAGGTGAGGTAACTGCTTTAAGGTAGAGGGGTGCTGGTCTATTTTTGTTTTTAAAAGTGAGCATCATTGTTTGAAATCTGACTCTTGCAGCTACAGGAAGTCAGTGGAGGAAGCGTAGCAATGGTGTGGAATATTCGCCCCACGGAGGGTTTAAACGAGTCGTGTGGCTGCATTCTGGATCAGTTGAAGAGGTCAGATGTTTTGATGATGATGAGGGACTGAACAAGCACTGGACTAGCCTGTGCATACAAAATCCAAGTGTTAGCATGTTTGATTAGCAATAAGAGAAGAAAGGGATAGTTGATTGTCCATGTTTACCTCAAGTTTGCATGCAGTGACCAAATGTGAAGTCGTCCATCAAGATTGCAAAATCTTAAATCCCTGTAAATGAGAAACTTGCTAGTTTTACACACATCTTTATACACACGGATATGATGTTTGCTGAAGTTTGACACTATAAGCTTTAAATAAAGCAGCTTAGCCAGTCTGGAATGCTCATTTTTCCCCTCAGTTCTTCTCCTCTGTAGTTAGTGCCTTCAAAAGCATCAATATTTCAGCATACAGAAAGTTGAGACGACTCATTAAAGAGTTTTAATACACAGTAGCAAGCCAAGTCGAGGGGCCGAGTAATGAACCTGTCAGAAACTCCAGGAAGACAATCTTAGCAAGCATCACTAATTGGACAAAAAGAGGAGCTATTACTCTGAATAGATTTATTCTTTTGCAATATGGTGCAAGAAAAGAGAAAAGAAAAATACCAGATATGCGTAAGAAGTGATTTGCCTACAGTATACGCCTCTATGTGAATATGTTATAGAAACATTATAGAACATTTATCCCCCGTTTTCTGTTAACCTCTACTCTTCTGGGAAGGTGTTCTGCTAGATTTTGGAGTAGGCTTGTGGATATTTGTTCTTATTCAACCACAAAGGTGTTAGTAAAGTCGGGTGCTGATGTAGCGAGGTGAGGAGGCCTGGGGTGCAGTCAGCGTTCCAATTCATCAATTAACTTTTATTGGGGTCAGAGCTCTATAGTAGGAGAGCTTCCACGCTAACCTAAGTAAAGCATAGCTTCATGGAGCTCGCTTTGTGCACAGGAGCATTGTCAGTGCGGTTAACAATTGATTGGACCCCGATTTACAGGTAGTCACCGACTTAGGATTGAGATACGTTTCGATGACCTCATCATAACTTGAAAATATCGTAAATCAAGACATGGCCTAGCCTACCCAGAAGTATTAAAGAATGGTTATCAATATGGGATAGTATACTGTAATCTGTTAATTATTTAAAACAGAGCAATTTACAGTACTGTAATGTATTATTTTATTCTATATATATATATATATATATATATATATATATCTGTTTCTTCCATTAGGGGGCGCCACAGCAGATCATCTGTATTCATGATCCATATGTTCGATTTGGCACATGTTTTTATGCTGGATGCCCTTCCTAACGCAACCCTCCCCATTTATCCGGGCTTGGGACCGGCACTAAGAGTGCACTGGCTTGTGCAACCATAATGGCTGGGGTTGGTTCCCTGACCGGGGATCGAACCCAGGCCACAGCAGTGAGAGCGCCGCATCCTAACCACTAGACCACCAGGGTGTCTGTGTGTGTGTGTGTGTGTGTGTGTGTGTGTGTGTGTGTGTGTATATATATATATATATATACAGTGCCTTGCGAAAGTATTCGGCCCC
>JAAIIK010000092.1:2065968-2102882 GCA_014706435.1 Silurus glanis
AAGTTCAAGGGGGCCGAATACTTTCGCAAGGCACTGTATATATATAATTATTCTTTAATACTAGCACCAGTTCGCTAGTGGATGGGTAGAGCATACACCGCTTCTCATGCCTGCCGCAAGAAAAATATTTAAACAATTGTCATATCACTATCGTCAACATATGATCGAAAAAAACATCGTGTGGGACCATCTGTATACACAATTGGGATCTTTCCATATTTATGTGTGCGTTTTGAAAACGTGTAAAAGTACTTTATTCAAACATTGAGTAATGAAAGCAATCCTTTGCAAAACAGGTAAATGAGGTATTTCAGTGGTGTGATAAGGAATTGCATAATGGAAAAGTGGATAACGGATGCATCATCCATATTTATTGCTGTATATAACTGTTTCTGAATATTCCTTTCGAGTGCTTGTGGGACTCGAGAATGTTCGGAGAAAAACGTCTGTAGATGTAACACGCTAACGTTTATTGTGCGTTTAAGAGCCTTATCCAAATTTACGTACCGCAGCGTTTCAGAAGGGTAAAGGGAATGTCGGGCATTTGGTGATAACTGAGAGACAGCTACCGAAGAGAAAAATGGGGAAAAAAGAAAATAACCTTTAACCAAAAAGCGTGTGCGGACTCGTATCTAAAATATGGTTTTGTCTCTACGAGCAGGTCACATGTTCCATACCATAAATGTGTGAAACCCTCAGAATTGTGGCAACCACCCGGTCTGCAAGAATTCCAAAATGTACCTTGACTGTGGTATACAAAAGTTTGGAGACCCCCTGGTCTACCAGACATGGTACAAACTTTCTGAAGTAGTCCTCGTTTTTAAGGTTTCCTGTTTACACCCAAAATTGTCTTATTCTCTTCAAGACTGTCTAATAATGTGAAATAATTGGTCAACATGTATTGATTGCTTTCACTACATGCACTACATGTCATTTTTTTTTTTTTTTTTTATTGTTTTTTTGGAGCCAGAAAGCAATTTGAGATCGAGTTTCCTCTTAGAGATGATTAGAAATGCTGAGTGCCGAGCCTGCTTTCTTCATGAATGCACAATTAACTTCTGCTGTCTGAGAATCTTTGCCATCATCTTCCTGTTTTCTTTATTGCAACTTTAATCAGTGTGATGCAATTTCTTAGCAATGCTAGATCTGCTTATGGGGCTGACATGCGATCACTGAACAAAGCGTGCTGTAGGCTGACATTACAAAAGTAAACTACTCCGATAAATGTAAATAATGACTACATGTGTCCGGCTAATGATCATTTGCTGCACAATAAAAATTCAGGGCATAGGTGTTCAGTCTTGCGAGGTCTGAGTTACGTCCTGGCGATATGCTTTGTTTAACAAATGCATTGGTTTTCACTTGCTCCCAGTCTTCATAGGAACATCATATCGATAACAATTTAATCCTTCGCTTTTACCACAAGAGACAAAAGCAAATGAAGGCATGTTATGCATACAAAAGTTCTCCCCTTCGCAATAATCTTTTCAGATGGATGAATTAACAGGTTCCAAGTGGTGAACTGTCGAGAGCTAATGCGGTTTCGTCTCCACTCGCCGAGCCGCTTTGGCATTCCTCCTCCGAACCGATTGCGGCCTGTAATCAAGGACACTTTTAGCAGAAATTGAGTGTAAATGAGATTTCTCAAGGAGTGCTCTTAATAGGAAAAATTAATGAGTACATCTTGAGTCGCTCAGTGATAAAAGTGAAATGGTGAAACACCGCAGCGAGTTGAATTCTTTTCAAAGGCACGAAGGTCATCGATGTTCTCTAATCTTGGGAATGGTCCAGGCTTTTCCATGTCCTTTTTTTTTTTTTTTATCTTTATCAAAGTGAACCTTGTCCAAAGTGGACACATTTTACTTCCCGTTGTTTACTCGAACGGGGAACTGGAGTGTGCATCAGAATATGAATACAGGCTGTTAGAGAAAAAGTTAAATGCCTCTTGTTTTAGGTGTAATTCCGCCAAACAATTCAAACCCCTCCATTTAAAACAACAAGAAAGAAAGAAATTTCAAGATTTGAGTTTGAAATATTGTTTCTGATGTGTGGGAAGTGGGAAATGTTAGCTTAAACTTTTAATCAGAAGGTTGTGAGTTTAAATCCCAGCACCGGGCATCTACCAACCACCATAAATGCCATAACTGGATGAAGGAAGGAAGGAAGGAAGGAAGGAAGAAAGGAAAGAAGGAAGGAAGGAAGGATGGATGGATGGATGGATGGATGGATGGATGGATGGGTGAATTGAAAGGAAGAACAGAAGGAGGGATGGGTGAATGGAAGGAAGAAAAGAAGGATGGATGGGTAATTGGATGGATGGAAGTATTGAATGGAAAGAAGAAAAGAAGGGCGGATGGACAGACAGGACAGACATTTGGAATAGACAGATGGACGGAATTTATATATATATATATATATATATATATATATATATATATATATATATACACCGTATTTTCCGGACTATAAGCCGCTACTTTTTTCCTACGCTTTGAACGCCGCGGCTTAAACAACAAAGCGGCTAATTTATGGATTTTTCTGGGGTTTTTCCCGGTTTCATAAGCTTCAAAGCCAAAAAACTGAGACCCATAACATTAGACCAATGAAATTGCGGAACGGGTTCAGGTGAAACAATGAAACTCTTTATATTAAATCAGATGCGCTCCCACTGAATCGGACCGCACCACATCATAAATATGGATGAGGTTCCTCTGACGTTTGACCTGCCGCTCACTCACTAACTCCAGTTGCAACAGAAATCATATAAGCACAGACAGGTTTCCAAAACTTGTGCTTTTTTTATTTTTCTTGGCAACAGCGTTACGGGTTAGTCAAAGAAACTTAGAAATGAGCATCAGAAAATAATAAGGACATATTCCTCGGCCTTGCACACATGCAGTAATACCGGAAAAATGCGGCGGCAGGCTATTCCCAAAATGCCGCTCTGCTCTTAAAGGAGCCACAACATATTTCACCCGTGTAACAGACACTGTCGTTAAAGCCTGTGTAAAGTTCATTAGTTTCAGTGTAGACACCTGCGGCTTATAGACAGGTCCGGCTTATTTATGTTCAAAATAAAAATCTTTGTCAAATTCAGTGGGTGCGGCTTATAGTCCGTAAATTACGGTATATATAAATACTTTGTGCCTGCCAAGATCTTGTGTTAGTGCAAGTAAATCTAATCATTTTCCACAAAAGTGCAAGTACAGACATTGATGTACATTATTACTTAAATTTAATAAGATATAATGGAAAATAGTGTTTATGGAGGGGATAATTTCTATACATCAGAACTTTGTTTGAAATATTACTTTATGTAAAGAGAAATCCATGGCATCCCTTTCTCAATGTCCTCAAAAAGTTATCAGAGTATATCTGAAAATGTGAAGTATTTGGGTTTGGAGACTTTGCTGAAACCTGTTGATCAAATTTACCAATCCAAATATATTATTTTGTGATATTTATTTAATCCTTTTGTGATATTACCTTGACACAGTTGATGTCGGAAATGGCTCCAAATGAGCTGCTCTGTTGTATACTGGATGACTATGTTGTTGACTAAGCTCTAAAAGGTCATTAGATAGTAGCTTGTAGCTAGTTTGGGGTCAGATTGAGGTTTCATGTCGAAAAACATCATTTGAACTCATGAACTTCTGATAAGAACCACGGAGCTTTCACTACCCCTGACTCAATCAACTTTATAGCAACACTCCCAGTCTAAAAGGAATCTCAGTTCACACATCCATTGGGAAATATACGCTCTTTGTCAGGCCTTTTGATTCCATGATCCTGTATCTTCTTGTTCTTGCCTGCTCTAATCAATGCTGCTCATCACCTGACCCTTGCGTGTCTTTTTGCCATCGGTTTTGGATTAAGTTTTCGTCTTCTTCGTGATGTTAAACCATTTAGAACCTGTACTTGCGTCCTCGTCCTAGTCCTGACACGTTACTTATCACACAATGTTCTGCACAGTGTTCCCTCTGTTCCTGTAGCGTGGCTTGACTGCAACCACCATCCCTCATGGTACAAGTTATATCTACAATATGTATAAAGATTCTGCTGTTTACTGGCACCCAGGTGTTAGAATGAACTTTTCTCTGGCTGTCCAAACAGCTAAGTCACTGACGTCCTTCAAACAAAGACTAAAGACCAAGTTCTCTGGATTCACATGGGACGTGAGGTAAAGCCTATAAACAGTCAGTAGAGGCTTCAGGCTTCACCATAATGAGGTTGGATGAATTCATTACACTGGTCTACAAATTTTGGGACTTCCGAGATAAAAATGTGCTGAAAAAAATATATAAAAAAACATGATAAAGGTGCTGATTGGCTAAAGTTTCCAAGATATTTCTTAAAATGTAATATTTTGAGACTAAAGATTATTACCTAACTGTAATATATTGGTCTTTTATTGGAACGCTGTCGTTAAATCTGATGTTAGAGAGTGTATTCTGTAATGATCTGATATTCGCATTATATTTCACAAGCTTAAAAACTGTTTCATTTTAAGGTGGTATCTTACTAGCCTGGGAAGCTACACAGCAATGGGACCAACCCAGCCACAATATGGTGAGTTTTTCATAAAAAAAAATAAAAATGGCATGAAAATAGTTCACTACAATAAATCAATGGAAAATTGTTATTGGTATCAATAAAAAGATAATTTTATAATGATTGGTGTGGCACAATTCTCATTGCTATATCACATTTTGCAGAAAGTTATTAAGCTTAAATGCACAACCCCCTTAAAATTTTGGATTATTTTCACCTGAAACTGTACAGTCAGGACCCATTTGGACACCATTACATTTACAAGTTACACAAGGGCAGATGAACTTATTGACAGGAACTCACTATTATCTCATACAACTGAGCAGTTCACGGTTAAGGGACTTCTCAAGGGTTCGGCTGGGGCAGCTTGTTGGTGCTGGGATTTGAACTCATGACCTCCTGATAAAAAATTCCAACATCTTAACCACTGTGCTTCCACTTCCACAAAGTCTGGGGTCACATGCCATAACTGGACTACTTAATCACTGTATTTTTATTTACTTAAATCAGCAGTCAAGAAACTTCTGATCCATCTGGATCCTACTTACATCAAAGTGTTAAAAAAGGAACCAGAGAGAGAGAGAGAGAGAGAGAGAAGAATCATTTGCTACTTCTTGTGCCTCCATTGTTTAAATGTAAATTTGGAATATGACCCTCACTCCCAGTCTTTTCAGCAAACGATAATTTTTTTTTTCCTAAACCAGACTATTTTAAGAAGGAAATAATACAATCGCGATATTGTAACTCGTGCATGATTTATGAGTATAGACATCGATGTCTTTTCCATATACTTTTAAGAAGGCCAAATCTTTCCTTTTCTTTTGTTTTTTATTCTTTAAAAAGCCTCAAGTGCTTGCTGTGCTCTGAATCAATCACACGATATTAAGCAAAGAATCCAGTGGCAGAAGAAACATCTCAACACTGATCCTGATCTAGTTAATTGTATGGTGAGCTTCCTGGGGTTAGGGTTAGGGTTAGGGTTACCGTACATAATATAGCAGGTATCAGCACCGACTTAGGCCATGTCCACGCGAATTTTTTTGAAATGCTGATTTTTCTCTCCGTTTTGGTCTTTCGTCCGCACTGAGACGCCGTTGTCAGGCAACGGCAACGTAGCTTTTTTGAAAACGCTGTTTTGACGTAGAAGTGTGAACTGTGGAAAAAACGGCTTTCGAAAAAGGATGACGCATTTGTAATCGTTGCCGTGACGTTTCAAAGAGGCAGAAAGTAAATAAACGCCAGGCGGCGGAAATGAAACGTCTCACGATTCGCTCACGTGCAGTACAGGGACGTGAGCGTTTTCAGACTTCGTAGTGTGGATGAGCGACTTTTGGGAAACGATTGAAAACGAAAGTGTGAACGCAGAGCGGACAAATTGATCTGAAACGTAAAAAAACATTTTCGCCTGCCGTTTATTTACTGTTCGGCTCTTCGGAAAGTCGCGGCAACGGCTAAAAAGGCGTATTCGAAAGCCTGCGTGTTTAGAGTCCACACTGCGACTCTATGTATACATGTGAGTGTGGACGTAAGTCCAAAACGGAGAGAAATATTCGAGTTTTCAAATGTCTGGACATCACTCCATTAAGTTGTGCAGTCGACTCCAGGGACTAAAACTCATCCACCTTCGCCACTTCTACTCCTTGCAACCGCAACTGCCCTCCCTCTCATTCACACACGTCTACATTGTGAAGTACACGCTATGTATCACTTTGTACCAGACCATACCAAGCCTTTCGTTTCCATGATCCTGTAACATGCTCTTGCCTTCCTTAATTAATATTTCTTGCTCATTGTCTGACCCTTACCTCAACACTGATCATGAGCCAGTAAGTCGTCTAATCGGCAAAGACTCCGAGGCTCTCTAGAAGTAGCCAGAGCCTCCTGGAAACTCCAGCAGAGAAAAAAAAAAACCGCAGCCATTCAAGAGGAAGACTGACTGCGAATCATAGCACATTAGTCAGGAAGCCGCATGCATGGAGACATCCAGCTTGTGTAGGGGGCGAATTTATTTCTTTCCTTAAGTGGGCCGTTTTGCAACTGTCATACATCATTGAAATCCCCTTTGTCATAAAACTCGCGCTTATTACGGCGCGCGTACCTGCCTATTATTACATTCGCTAAGCTCGCTTTGTAGGAAGTGGGAATTTTTCATTTGGAGGAAGGCGAAGCTAACACGCATTGTGTCAAAAAATCTATAATGACACATCGACGGCCCCCCGGCGCTCCTCCAGCTGTAGAAACAGGTCTGGAAGCGGCAAAGGTTCATTACTCACACACTCAACACCGCAGGAGAAGATGAGAGTTGAATATCAAGCTAGTGTGGAAAAGAGAGGGGAGAAAAAAAACAGACAGCGTTTACCCAGCACCCTCTGGCTCCTGTCTTCTCACCCAGAGGGGAAGAGGTCTGTTCCTTTTGCTACAGACTTGGCTGACGAAGGTCATGTCCTCTGGCAAATATTTTTCTGACTAGACAATGTTTACTTGGCAGAGATGAACAGTATGATGTAATTGTACCGAAAAAATGAACAAACGCATACATTTAGCAAGTCGCACATGCTAACTCGCCATACTCCAATCTCTAATCTACTCCAAACATGGCATGTCGCAATGTCCATAATTTAAATAAGCGATGCAGGTTAAATTGATCATTTAATATATAACGTCTGATTTATTGTATGCTAATTACCAGTATTGCCCTCTGCAGGACTGGAGATATACAACACCATCATTTGGCGTTGGTTCTGAGCTGGTCCGCATAAAAAATAACCCAAATAAACGCTTTCACCTCAGAAGCGCGTTGCTTTATTTAGACAGAAATACTTATATACCCCGCATGCTGATTAGCTAGAAATCAAGTCTGAGTGTGTGGTCGGAGATGATATATGTACGTGTGTGGGTGGGTGGAACGTGAGCTATCAACGGTTTGTGTCAGTCAATATATCGAGCACATGAACATCCAACAGGGTCAAGAATTTTAATGTTGAAGGTATTTGATTCAAATCTCAGACCTGGCCTACTGTACCAGCAGATATACAGTACAGCGAATGTTTCGAGCACGTAGGAGTCATGGTTTGGTTTTTTATTTTTTTTGGTTTTTTAGCTGATGAATGCTTGAAACCGTAATCTCTCTCAAAACAAGGATTTTGAATGCTGGCTATTAAAAACAATCGGACAAAGCAATGCTGACACCAAGTGCCCGAAGGTGGACGTGCAGATTTTAATACACTATTTAGACAAAAGTACTGAGACTCCAGTCTTTTCCAAACTGTTCTATTTGGATGAACTGGGACGTTGACCGCACTACGGTCCTCCTCACTTTACCTACATCAGTGCCTGACCCAGAAATCTCCACAAGTACACTTTAACATCTAGTGGAACATCTTTCCAGAAGAGTGGAGGTTATTATAACAGCAAATAGAGACTAAATACTGTATGGAATGGGATATTTGTTTTAAACAGCACTCAGACAAATGAGCATAAAACTTTTAAGAAATATGTAACCTATTAACAGAGCATTATTACTATCATTTATTTTTTTTATATTTTTTTACTACTGAAATCAAAACATTTACATATGCATATTTTTGGTGGGTGGGTGAATCGAACAAATAATAAGGCTACGTTAATAGAGAGAAATCGTACTGAAATGAATTGTACTGGCTGACAACAGATTAATCAGCTAATAGTTTTTGAAATGGATGCTAAATCAACAAACACACACTTCATGTAAAATAGTAATGAACTTTATTACAAGAACAAAGTACTGAATCATGAAAATGTGCTAATGGAAATAAATATGAATATACACATTAATAAATATAATTATATAACTGAAAGAAATTGAGTAATAATTAACATAGCGCTCTCTGTGCAGCATGCACAAAAAAAAGCACATTGTCAGTGATTCGCCTCTAGAGGTCACTCTTGTAATTAGAGCAGACCAAAAGCCGGAAAAACTATTGGTATGTATTTTTGCCGATAGCCGATAGTTCCAGCAATCAACTACCGGTGCTGTCGACCTCTATTAATAACTAAGGGAAGCCAGACTTTATCATCAAATACTATAATACTATAATACTTTGATTGTAAAATAATTTTTTTTAAATATGTCTCGCATTGTTCAGAGGGCCGTTCCAAATATGAAGGCCGTAGTTTGGGTTTTGTCTTTCTCTATAAGTTGTACATTGGAACCTTCAGACCACGTCTCGTGCTATTTGGTTATGTACCAATTCGATATACAAAAAAATATATTTTTTTTTCTTTCAATTCTATCTTTTGAGATGGGAAATGAATCACCAGTGGCTTTAAGCTTAGCTAGCCTGCTATAGCTTAGCCAGATTTCTTTATCGCTATCATTTCACTGCATCCATCTGGGCAGGGGACATTGTATCATCCCGGGCCCTGTTCTGCTTCTAGATTTTTATCTATCAACCGGCCTGAGATTTTGAGCTTTTTCAAGCTCTATTTGTTTCAAAAAACTGTGACGCTTTGATTTACTGTATCTAATTAGCCCATACTCATAAATTGAATCAGATGGCACCGTTTATGGTTGGAGCATCTGCCTGTGGACACTGCGGCTCTGGAGATCCCGGGCCCGAAATCGCTGGAGGCCACAGGATTAGTTCCCTGGGTTATTTTCTTTTCCATACCAGATGGTAAGGGAAATTGTCGTCTCTTTGTTCCTCATCACTTCCCTGAAATGGGAACTGTCCAAAGCAATAAATAGCTCTCATTACTCTGCTACGGTATCGCTATTGCATAGATACAGGCTTGAGGGACTCTTTTGCTCTCGTAGCATTAGTCATCGTATCATGTATCATCTATTTACTACTATTTCAGAAATTCTTGTTGACTTGTAGATGTGTTATTAGGATACTTTAAATATGAACTCTTTAAGCTCCTGAGATGGAAAATGAATCACTGTTTTTCTTTTTCACCTGAGATAGTGGTTAAGATGTTGGATTTTTGATCAGGAGGTTGGGAGTTCAAATCTCAAGCATAATGCATATAGATATACAAAAATGTTTAGAAACCTGCACATGAGATTGGTAAGTTCCAATTTGCTGTTAAAAGGGGAGGTGGTAGCTTATGGATCAGAAGGTCACAGGTTCAAATCCCAGCACCACCAAGCTGGTGAGCAAGTTCCTTAACCCTCTACTGCTTAGTTGTAAGTCACTCTGGAAAAGGTCTGTCAAATGTCATAAATATTATAATAACCTCCACATTTCTGTGAAGATGTTCCACTAGATTTTGGAGTGAATATTTGAACTGATGTAGGATGAGGAGGCCTGGGATGCACTCAGCATTCACAATTATCCCAAAGGTGTTCAACAGGGTTGAGGTCTGAGCCCTATAGAAGATCACTCAAGATCATACACTCCAGCCCATGTAAAGCATACATTATATTGCTAAATGTTTCCAACATTTAGTCTCATTTCGCTCTTATTAATCCCTCCACTTTTTTGGGAAGATGTTGATTTGTGTTCATCAGCCACAAGGGTGTTAATGTCAGGTATTGATGTAGGTGAGAAGGTTGAGGAGGCCTGGGGTGAAGTCGGCATTTACATTCATTCCAAAGGTGTTCAATAGGGTTGGCGCTCTATAGCAAGAGATCTTCCACTCCAACCTATGCAAAACAGATCTTCATGGAGGGGTATTGTCATGCTGGAACAGGTTTGGGTCTCCTAGATTTTATGCTACTGCAGTTTGGGGAAGAACCACATATGGCTGGATGTCCATATAGTGTGTATTTAAAAATTCAGAATCAATTCATCTCCAAAAGCCCACAATGTCAAATCCTCAGATACCGATAACGCGTTTGGCCGTGAAAAGAACGGCAGACGTTTTATATCCATCTTTGGATATTAAAAAAACGAACTTCGAATATCTTTATCGCTTCGTTCCACAAAACGAATGCGGACTCCATTTTCTTTAAACAGACTTCCCCAAGCCGCCCAGCACATACCAGAGTTGTTATCTTATTACATGCCCGGTGATTTCTTGAGATCGCTGACGCGCGTGAGTGCTTTCAAATGAAGATATCAAACACATGAGAAGAAAAGGATGATTCATTCGTCTCGTTTGGCAGCTTCAGAGAGCCGTTTTTATCAAGGACCTAAAAGTGAGGTCCTTGTTACAGGAAAATCGTGATATTAATGATGATGAGGTTGGTGTAGGGGATTCAGAAAGACAAATGAAACATCCCACTCTATTCACACACACTCTCGGAATAGATCTTTGTACGAACGTGTGTGTGTGTGTGTGTGTGTGTCTGGAACATTTGGCGGTTAAATAAGATAAATAAGCAAGCCCTAGCTCTCGGCGATGCCAGTATGAGATCTTGTGTAACGTAAACCCTATAATGCAGTATAAGCCGTTCGAATTAATTACTTTATTCAAGCGTGAGTGCTATTTATGACAATGTGTACGTCTTGGAATTAAAAGCAATTCCTTTCCAAATTCTCAGAAGTCGTCATTCAAACAGTTCCACGAAGCCGAAAGGGCCACTAGAGGGCTTAGGATAATCAACAAATGTTTGCTGTTCATCAAAGAACAGTCTCTTGGAGAGCACTTCTCAAATACTCATCAGGGGGCATGAAAGGCGAAGCAGCGTTTGATCTCTGATTGCTTCGGCGATTGCGCCCCGAGATCAATATGCTCGCAACCGGGTTGGGAGTGTGTGTGTGTGTGTGTGCGTGTGTGCAGGGAGTGTTAGAAAAACAGCCTGGCTCCATCAGGAGCCATTCATCATGCTGACACTGCCACAATTCCATAAATTCCTTTTTACCTTTTTAGAGGAGACGGGCCAATATGTGGACATGGAAATCCAGAGATAACCTGGAGAGGAGTATACAGTATAGCGGTTATACTGATAGCATATTTATTTATTTTTTTTTTTAAAGGCCATTTTATCTCAAAAATAATCCATATAAGAAGTGTCTTAATTCAAAGCTTTTAATCGGATTCTTTATAGAAACCTGGGGTTATGGACATGGGCTAGAGAACCTTCTCTCTAAGAATAAATGGTTCTAAATAGATCCCTTGGCAAGAACATTGTTTTTTCATAAATTATAGCTGCAAAATATTTAGATTTTCTAACGCTAACATTTTGAAAAGGCTAGTTTGATGACAAGCAGCAGTTGTGTAGCAGTGGGGTGACATTACAGCTTTACAGGTTTCAGGTTTGATCCTGCAAGATCTAGCAATCTCCTGTCGGTTCTGAGAAACCAATAGTCGATTGAAATGTTCACAAATTTCTAGCAGCTATAAGGCTATAAGTCTCAGCATTAGACTTATTTTATAGCTTTTTCCTGTTTTTATATATATATACATATTTTACATTTTTTTTCTTGATTTCAGCAATAACAAAAGCTGTTTTCTCGACATAACTGGTTGTTTTCTCCTGATGGTGACTTAATTTTCAAGATCAGTACTTCATGGTTATCGTTATTATCCATAATGCTGCCTCTAGAATGCTCTAATGCCGAATACACAGAAAAATGAAGCACTGATCACGAGAAAAAAAATCTGTTAAAGTCATAAGAAAATGATTCTATAAAAAAAAGAAAAAAATCCCAAGGAAATTAAGTCGTGATCACAATTAAGTCATGATCACGACTTCATTTTCTTGGGATTCGGAGAAGACACAAAGGTTGTTTTCGCATGATTCACAAGAACATTAAGTCGTCGTCACGAGAAAACAAGAAAGAAAAAATATTATAACGCATGGCCTTTTTGGGCTTCCATAATACAGAGTGGTGCGATAAACAAAAAACATCCGGTGAGCAGTTGTTCAAAATTGCTAAGAACAGATCCAAGGAGAAGGACAGTTTTTTTTTTTTTTGCTGGATGGATAGGACTTGAAGAATGGTTAAACAGAACATACCAAATGAAAGACAGAAGAAAACCAACTCTGAACATTCCTTCCTACTGTATACATTCAGGTCTCTGGATTGTCGGAATTTCCTCTAGGTGTTAGCAAGTGTGTGAAAGTGTGTGTGAAGGTCTGCGATCTTTGAATTCTCTCTCAGGATGAATAGACCAAAAAAATGGGTGGATATATACCCAGACTTACCTCAGTTCTCTAGACACCTTAAGGTGAAATCACTTAAAGAGAAGTATACAGTTCCTCCAGTTCCCTGGCTGTGTTTTATTAAAGTGCATGACAAGCTTAGCAACTACAGCGCTAGGCTACTTGAGGCATTTTTTTTCTTCCCCTGATGGGGATCAATACTGTTTAATTATAAATGCGCTCGTTAATTGATCTCCTTGATGTGAGAGAGCGTTTCTGCACTTGAATTTCTCACTGTTCGTTTACGACTCTGGCGTTCGGTACATTTGTCACGAATCTTTTAATCACAAATCACTGGAAATCATTCATTTTTAATCCGTGTAACTGCCTGTAGGTCTCATATACAACATGCTGGTTGGACAAACGTTGTGGACACCTTACCGTAAAACATGGTGTTTACCATAAACCATGCTTTTTAAACCTTTTCCACATGATGGGCCAGATTTGCACTAAACATATGTTCCACTATATTTTGGAGTGTGATTGCGGAGATTTGGATTAATGTATGAGGTGAGGAGCCTGGAGTGCAGTTAGGGTTCCAATATTTTCCCAAAGGTGTTCAGAGGTCAGAGCTCTATAGCAGGAGATCTTCCAGTCCAACCCATGGAACCCATATATTCATTAGCATTTATTACATTTGGCAGACACCCTTATCCAGAGTGACTTACAACTGAGCGGTTGAGGATTAAGGGTCTTGCTCAAGAGCCCAGCAGGGGCAGCTTGGTAGTGATGGGATTTGAACTTGTGACCATCCAATCCAATGTATTAAGCACTGAGCTTCCACCGCTTCATATAGCTGGTTTTGTGTACAGGGGCGTTGTCATGACGAAACAGGTTTGAGTCTCCTAGTTTACAGGCAGGGACAATTTCATCCTCCAGCACTTGAAGACATCCTATACCACTATGAGAGAGAGAAGGCTAGGAGGACAATCAAGGACACTTGTCACCCAACCATCACCTATTCTCACTGTTCCTAGGCAAAAGCAATCACAGCATTAAAACCAACACATAATCATTCAGGAGAAGGTGGGGTTTTATACACTTATACACACTACTTCATCTACAAGAACCTGGACCTTTTACATATCACTCAATTCACCAGCACGCATCAATGTCCATGAAACAATGTCCATCATGCATTCCCTTATGTCTTATGTGTATCATGTGTCCTACATGTAGTTTTTGTACCTAAGGAAATTTCAAGAAAGAAAGAAAAAAAAAACTACTGTAAAAGGTAGGCTGCCCCACCCTTAGTCTACCACTAGAGGGAGACAGAGAGCTGTCTCCTGGAATTCAGACTTGAGTTCACAAAAATTGTCAGAAATTTTAAAAACTAGCGCACTCTTGCATTTCCTTTATACTTGGTTGGCTTCACCTAATCAACTTAACTACCATCTCGAGGGGGAAAAATTTGACTTACGACTTCACGGTCGTAAGTGTACACTTTTAGCTTCTTCTCTGTTCTTGTTCTCACTCGCTCGTTTAGTTTGAGGAGGTGTCCCTGTTTGAGTCTGGTTCCTCTCAATTTTTCAAAAAAATCTTGCTCATTAAAGGTCAAATGTAAAGAATAATTAATAAATTAAAAATGCGTTCGAGGTTAACAAAGCTCAGCTTTTCATACCGCCTGCATAATAGAATCTACAAATATATTAAGTGACTTTGCGTTATGGGATATTAAATGACTTTGCGTTATGGGATTGAGCTTGTTTTTGAAGAGCCGTGACTGGTGGCTGGTTAATTATGCAGGATAGACGGTATGCTAATGCTAGTTCGCGAGTTAGCATTAAAGATTAACAAAAAGATAACTGATACACCGTTGCAAATAATAAAAAAAAGTGATGGAGCAGGAAAATGGGAAATCTTAGAACTAGGAGTCTGGGGCATCGGCAGATGTTTGGAACCGGTTAAATCCTTTTAAAAGAATGGTGAATTTCGGAATCTCATTTTCACATCTCAGGCGATCATTTAGAAGAAACGGCTTGACACATCGATGATGCAGGAGGGCTCCTCACGATGGCGACTCGATATTTATCCTCAATATTCTCTGGTCTGCCGTACCACCTGCAGACTTTTTTAAGTCTGAACCCGTTTCTTCGAAATGAGCAAACACGGTCATGACGCCCGCCCTGGAAGTGACGCTAAAATTCCCTTTTCACTCACACGATCACCATTCTTATTGCAGACGCCCCAGAGTCGCCAACTCCGGGTTCCAAAATGTCTCGTTTCCATGCGCCAACCTGTATCTTCACCAGGCTGATAGACTTTACAGAAGACCTGCTCCGTGACTCGGGGTTAATCTCCCGATGCTGATGGCTCGTACATGTAATTTAAAGATTGTTCTATGATCGTTCTCTTCATCAGCCACTCGAGCGGAAAACGCCACGGCTCAGCCCTAGACCTGGAAGCGATTAGTAAGAAGTGGCACTAACCAGGACGTTGAGTTTATAGATACCTCTAAAGGGCATGATGTTTATTACCGTACGCTGATGTGACACAGCGTGAACGCAGTGTGAAGTCTCTTCGGCCCGGGGTTTATAGTGGAGATGACTGCGCACAGTAAAAAGGCCCTCGCTGTGTAATAGTGGTGCTTTGCGTTAATGGCACCATGTGTCTCCTTGTTTTCCGAGAGTGCTGCTTAATTATACACGAAGTCATCGGGGTCATTGGGGGGGGGGGGGGGCTGAAATGGTTGCCAGACGCTTTACTGAGTGGTGTTGAGAGCCATCGAGAGCCATTTCTTTCTTCTCAAATTGTGGAAATAAAGTGTGACGCCAACTGTATCATTTTGTAACGTGCACCCAGGGGTCAGGACTGTTTCACATTTGGTCTGCTACGCTTGTTAAACCTGTCACCACGCTAACTACTGGAAACTAATTAGATATGCGCAGTACGCTAATTAATCGCTGGTCAAAAACTAATTACCTCCATCCGTCCTGATGAACGTTATTGTTTACTCAGGCTGACATGTGGCCCATGGATGATAAGATAAAGCATTTTATTGCACCATTTTGACAAATAACAGAAAATTGGATGTTTTTCCTGAACCGAAATGCGACTATTTCTTGAATATCGAAATATTTACAGAAAAAGACTTTCTTTACAAGGCTATACAAGGTGTAGTTTCATATCTATGCATCAATAAATCATTCTGAACATTGAACATTTCCTGTCAACTTACGTTCCACTTCGCACGTTTCTGGAAAACATGCCATTACATACATGTAAGTTAAACGGTAAAAATGTACTGAATCATTTCCCCCATTTCAGACTTCAACTCGCAACATGCGTTTCCGTCTGGTCTGCGGCTCATTGACAAGACGATGGGTTGAAGCTTGCATCCGAGCTCCGTAATCGTCGTCTGGAGTGTTATCTTTCATGGAACCAGCCTGCCCAGTCACCGCTCCTAAATCCTAATGAACTGCTCTGGGATGAACCGGATTACAAGAAAGAAATCTTGTAAACTAGAACTAGTAAAGAACATCTTTGGCAAGAGGATTGGAAAAGTATTTCAGCTGAATGTTTGGAGAAACGATCTGTCTGGATGCTGAAAGTGTGTAAAGCTGTTCTTCATGCTAAATGAGGATCTTCCACTGGAAATATAAGTGAAACATATATATTTGATTGGACGAAAGTTTGTGGACACCTGATCAGAAAATTTATATACGATTTTCTAAACATCCCGTTCTACATTTAGTCCCCATTTGCTCTTATAATAAGCTTCACTCCTCTGGGAAAAGTTTCACTAGATTTTGTGTTAGTAAAGTCAGGTACTGATGTAAGTGAGGAGAGCTGGGGTTCAGTCAGCGTGAATAAATTCATCCCAAAGGTGTTCAATAGTTTTGGAGTTCTATAGCAGGAGATCTTTCACTCCAACACATGTAAAGCATATCTTCATAAAGCTGGCTTTGTGCCTTTGTGGAAAATTTAATGCTACTGTATTTAAAGACGTTCTATACAATCGCGTGCCTCCAAAGAACCAAATATGGCTGGGGGAAAAAAAAAATTTATATTAAAAATAAATAAATAAATAAGAATTTTTTTATTTTTATTTTTAATATAGCTGTGCAATGTGTTTAAATATTAAAAAAAAATAATAATTCTAATAAAAAGATTTTTTTTAAATAGCGAATTATTTAAATCGTAATAAAATGTAAACGATTCATTAATACAATCTGACATTGATAACTTGGAATTACCAATTTGTTAATATTAGTTTAATATCAAAAATAAAATTCTTTTTTTTTTGCCATTTTTATATTATTTTATATTTTTTATTCTACTTATCTATTTTTTTTTTTTTTTTTTTTATATATACAA
The DNA here is from genome assembly GCA_014706435.1 of Silurus glanis. NCBI lineage: Eukaryota > Metazoa > Chordata > Actinopteri > Siluriformes > Siluridae > Silurus > Silurus glanis. Next base: position 2,082,908 of record JAAIIK010000092.1, read on the forward strand.
ATTTTTTTTTTTGAGAGAGAGAGATTGAGATGGTTTGGACATGTGCAGAGGAATGACATGGGGTATATCAGTAGGAGAATGCTGAGGATGGAGCCACCAGGAAGGAGGAAAAGAGGAAGACCAAGGAGGAGGTTTATGGATGTGGTGAGGGAAGACATGCAGGTATTTGGGGTGAAAGAGGCAGATGTAGAGGACAGGGGGGTATGGAGACGGATGATCCGCTGTGGCGCCCCCTAATGGGAGCAGCCGAAAGAAGAAGAAGAAGATACAATTTTTAGTTATGGCCCAGATAATATTTGATTCCAATGGGGAATCAAAATCGCATTTACAGTATGAACTAAAATAAAAAAATGTTTGTTTAAAAAGCTTAGTGTCTGTGATTTGAGTGTCGTCTAACCCAAATGTTGAAGCATGTTATGAAACTTATAAGGTAAAGACACATTCCTGTGAACAGGATCCACCGTGTGATTCTCCATTTTTGAAGGCTGAGCCACTGAGTGATGTAAATCTCTCTAAAAAAAAGACAAACATGACACCAGTGTGTTAAACTGATCCAGGCTTTCAACAGCAATTCCACATGACAGCACGAGGTGTGTGACGTATACCCTGGCCTGGTTTCCTGCAGTCTTTGTGTCAGATCTGTGGTTTTCAGTGTTGTGTATGATGTTGATGTTTTGATGGTCGTCCTGAAGGTTGTTAAAGCGCTCGTCGTCAGTGCTTCGGTAGTCGCCTCTTTGACATTTTGTGGTGGCTCAGTTACGGAGCAATGCTGCGCTGCTTCTGTGAAAGAAAAAAAAAAACAGTTCCGTTTAAGGATGGAAACTTTCAGCAGTGTAGCAATGCTTGACCAATACTGAGACAAACAAAATTACCTGTGCAGGAACAAAAAATACATATCAGAAGGCTGATAAAACGTTTAAATATTAAATATATTAAATGTTTTACATGCGTTGGAATGGACGATCTGCTATAGAGCTCTGACCTTCAACCATATTGAACTCCTTTGGGATGAATGTGCACCATGACTGCACCCCAGGCCTCCTCATCTCACACTACATGAGTACTTGACTACCTGTAAAACCCTTGTGGCTCAATCTCCACCAAAACACTCCAAATATCTTGTACTTCTTCCCAGAAAAGTGGAGGTCATTATAACAGCAAATGGGGATTACATGTGGAATAGGATGCAATAAAAATATTAGTGTGCACACATTAGCGAAATATTAGCGTAGCAACAGCTTTATGAAGCGTAGCACTTTAGGAATAAGTCGTACTGTTCGCGCAATTCCGGACTGTGTGAGCTCGATGCTGTTGTGGTCTTTAGAGCTTGAATAGTCGTGTCTATGACATTTTGTGGTGGCTCAGTCACGGAGCAATGCTAGGCTTCGACTAGGAAATAAAAATAGCTCTGTTTTAAAATGGAAACTTTCGACACAAACCGCACACTGCAAAAGAACTGGGACAGATCTTGCTTTTGGCTTGGATGTTAGAAATTGTTGAAATTTTCATAGAATTGTAGGTTTTAAATAATAAACTGTGACCTGGTAAAAGCATTAAGACGCTACGTGGTTGATGTTTTGTGATGGTGGTGGTCACAGTGGGTATTTTTAGTGATTGTTGTTAGGTGATTTTGTGTGTTTAGTGTCTGGGGAACAGTGTGGAAACACCTAGATAAAGGTTTTTGAGAGACACATGTATGTTCCTAAGCCATATAACAGATTTGCTTTGTCCAAACAAATGTACTGTATAAATGTCCAGACTTTATTGCCTCCTTCAGCAACTAGTTGGAGACCTATTTTCTGTGATCTAGTTCATCCCAGAGCAGTTCAGTAGGATTTAGGTGCGGTGACTGGGCAGACTGTTCCATGATAGATATCACTCCAGACGACTGTCTGCTCTATAAATAACAGAGCTTGGACGTACGTGTCGGCTCATCTTGTATGGTGAAGTCGGATATAAGGAGCCAGACGGCAGTGCACGGTGTTATATGAAATGGTTGCCATGTTGGTTCATCATCACCTTCCCGAGTTAGAATGTTTTCCAAATAGGAACAGAAATGTGTAAAGTGGAATGTGACAATCAAAAGGACCAGACAAGGTTTTCAGGACATTATTTTTTTACAGCAAATACTCTCTGTGTGTGTGTGTGTGTGTGTGCGTGTGTGTGTGTGTGTGTAGATGTATATATGCAGATGGTCCCTGAGTTACAATGTAATACATACATATTATGGCATGCCGTTTAGGAAATTATCCTTGAGAAAATTAATAAACTCTGAATATACTGAATGAATTCTGAATATATTAAATGGATTTTGAATATATTTGTTGAAACCTGATGTCATCAAGCCGCCATCTTGTAGTTTAGAATTTAGAAAAAATATATACTTCAGGCAGAATGATTGAACATGAACACGATTTGTTAACCATCTCTTAATTTCTCAAAATTGCATCAAATACATTGAATATATTCAGAATTCATTCAGTATTAATCAGAAACCATTCAGTATATTCAGAATCCACACAAGGTTCAATATATTTAATATATTCAGTTTTCATTTAATTTTCTCAAAGATAATTTATTATATATATATATATATAAAATAGTTCGTTTTTTGCAAAGAAACAACGTCTCCTCTCAAACCATGTTAAAAATATTTATAAATAATATGACTTAAGACATTACTTCTACTACTAGTAATAATAATAATAAAAGAAGAAAAACTGAGCAATAGCTTAATTATTTATTAAATGCCTTTCTTACACCTCTGTTATAAACATTTAGTTTAGTTCACATTTTTGAACAATTTCTCATCAAATTATTTTATTTAATATTCTGGTTTGATCTGATCTCGATCCCCCGCCCCATTCGACTCCCTCAGACAGAAGTCAGCTCACCTGCCGATATGATCAGCTGCACGTCTTTTCTCACGTGAGCGCTCACTCGTTCGATCGCACACCAGTACCATCCGCTATCCTCCGTCTGAGCGTTCTTCATCTGGATGGTGAAAAGGCCGTATCTTTTATCGTCTTTGATCTGCAGATGTTCGTAGGTTTCCTGAGATTGACTCGTCTTTATGAGGACTGTGCAGTAATTAAAATAATAGCCTTTGCACCAGTACTTGACGCTGTCCCTGTAAAACGAATGATAGCGGCACTCGACGTAAACCGTCCTGCCTGCGCATTGCTTCACTTCGCTGGGCCCGGAGAGATGCTGACCTGCAACTAAACACAAATCGCACGTCTCGTCAGATAACCTGCTCCGTATTGACAAGGTGTCTGTGTATAGCGCACGACTTACCGTTTTCTAGCAAGAGCAGAAGAACTACTATCATTTTTTGAGATCTCTTGCTCAAGTAGAGCAATGCGGACAGGAAAGTGAAAGCTCAGCGATTCTTCCTGTTCTTAAATGCAAGGTTTTGAAGCAAAGCCAATCTCACACAGGAAACAGACGTGTGTGCAAAACACCTATAATCATGAAAGGTCGGAAGTGACACGACGTGCTTTATCTTTACATTAACTCGAAAGTGTGTAATGGACTTTCTTAACAGTAGCACAGTGTGAATTGTGTGTGTGTGTGTGTTACACAATGGTATATTTATAAAAAAAAACCCTTAATGAGATCCACACTATATGGACAAAATAAAATGTTGGGACACCTGACCTTACCACCTCTATGGTTCTTCCCCAAATTGTTCCCATTAATCCAATTTCATGAAGATATTCTTCATATGGGTTTGGAGTAGAAGATCCCCTGCTATAGAGCTCCAACCCTTTAAAACACCTTTGGGATGCACCCCAGGCCTCCTCACTTTAATTACATCACCTTGCATAAGAACCCTGTGGCTACATGAGCACAAATCTTCACAAAATCTAGTGGAACGTCTTCCCAGAAGAGTGGAGGTCATCATCACAGTAAATAGGGACTCCAAAAATCCATATAAATGTTGTGATTTTAATTAGTGTAAGTGATTTTAATAAGAATTCATCAAACACCTGCTATCAAAAACAAGTCACGCTGATTTAGAATCAGATATTTCTACCAGATATTTTTGTCATCATCTTTGATGGACAAAAAGAAAAAAAAAAAAAGAAAATCGAGGGTGCCAAGAGGCCTTGCAGCTTTAGGAGTATCTGGCGATTCCTAATCACGTCCTGCATGTGCCAACAAGCTCTTCATTTTTAATGTTCTTTGCCTAAGCGTTCGTCTGTAGATGATTCATGCAGTTCTGCCATGTTGTTTTTCACTTCATGCTCAGGGATTTTATTATTGCTTTTGGTTCGTACATTTGGATCCCAATTCCTTCGTATTTTGCAATATGGTGCTTCCACCACCGTGTTTCACCACTCATGGTTTTCTTTGAGTTAATTACGATTCTTCTTTGGTAGATAGATAGATATATTTACATTTACTGCATTTGGCAGACACCCTTATCCAAAACGACTTACATTTATCTTATTCATACAACTGAGTGCTATGGGATTAAGGGCCTTTCTCAGGGGCCCAGGAGTGGCAGCTTAGTGTGGCTGGGATTTAAACTCATGATCTTCTGCACCAAAATCCAATGCCTTAACCACTATTTCTTGTGGCAGCACAAATCTCCACAAGCATGCCCCAAAATCTAGTAGAACAACTTCCCAGAAGAATAGATTTTATTCGAAGGGCAAATGTTGAAAATGGTGACGTGTCCACAAGCTTTTCCGTCTAGTGTCCATGAGAGTAAGAGTCATGAACATGCCTGCTACAATGGTTTATTCCTCAGCTGATAATAATGATGCAATAAATGTCAAATGTAATTAAATGTAAAATTGAATGAAGGCTTCAGATATTATATATATATATTTTTTTTTCTCCAAAAAAGTGTGTGTTTACACTGATTTTAAAGGACTAGTTTCTGTATTACTAGACAGACGAAATGATTAATACATGATTATTATTAATAAGTGTCTTTGGAAAGCTTGTGAATGACATCTAGTGGGCATGTTGTGGCAGCTCAAGGCCTCAAACCCCCTGATTTCCTCACAATTTCCAGGTGAGTCAGCGATCAGGAAATGAAAGATTAACAGTAAGACATTACTGTCACTCTGCTTCGGGCTGTGGATTGTGTTATGCTGGACTTGTCTATGTGTAATGTGATTTCAGAAACAGGAAGCTTGATTATTTCCTTATTGTTTTATCCTGTTCGGAATATTCAATACAAGGAATTTTATGTCGAAATGTTGTTGGACAGTGAGCTGATCCTGTTTGTGGAAAAAAAAGCAGTTATTATTAATAATTTAGATTACATGTATGGAAGATGCCCTTAACCAGACTGACTTGCATTTATCTCATTCATACAGCTGAGCAGTTGAGGGTTAAGGGCCTTGCTCAAGGGCCCAGCATTGGCAGGATTTGAACTCTTCACCTCCTTGTCCTCTTTTATATTCACACCTGTACATCAGGGTTCACCTCATTATCAGATACTAATACGGAAATCCGAAGTCATGATATTGATATATTTATTTGTGTGACCCCAAAACATGTTTTCTTAAGCTTGTTGAAACCGTTGAAATCAGTGTCCACTAGAGGGCAGTATACACATTATTACTTCAATAGCATTTGATATACTACAGGCAAAAGTATTGGGTCTCCTGACTCTTTCAGCCATATTATGTGGTTCTTCCTCCAAAACTGGTACCACAAATCTGAAGGCACATAATTGTATAGGATGTATTTGGATGTAAGCATTTAATTCTCCCTTATTTTAAACCAGCATGACAATGTCCTTGTTCACAAAACCAGCTCCGAGAAGATATGCTTTAGATTTGTTCAAGTGGAAGATCTCCTCCTTTAGAGCTATCAAACACCTTTCGGATGAAATTTTCATACTTCCACCTACATCAGTCTCTGAATTTACTAAGACAATTTGAATTTGTCCAGAAAGCGTCTATATAGTGTAATATATAGAGGGAATTTATGAACAGTGCATTAGATGATTCCATTTTTATGACCCGTTGTATTTTTTAGAATGATAATAATATTAAAAAAACAAATTGTAATAGATAATATTAATTATGACAACCATAACATTGTGTTAATATTGACAAAACACATTTTATTCAGCTATTATAATTGAATTATCATTTTTATTATTAACAACAATACCATTTATTAATACTACAAATAATAACAATCATTATTGTTATTGTTTTATTTAATTTTAACTGGTTTTTCGTTTTAATTGGAAAGAAATCACAAAAAAAGGAAAGATAATTGCTGTTTTTCTTTGCTGTAACACTGTGTGGCCAGGATCCAGGAGTGGGCGGGGCATAGACCGGTGTAACTGTCAATCACTCGTTCTCCAGCCAATCACATCGCTGCATGGGTGAACATGAGGAGCAGCAGCGAGCGGGGGAGATGTTCGAGATGTTCATGGTGGTGTCTCAGCTCAGCGGCGCTTCTCTCCATGATTCTTAAATTAATCGCAAGTGAGTGAACTTTCTCATCGGTCTCATTCTTATTTCACTTTTTGCTCTTTTCCTTTCTTTCTTTCTTTCTTTCTTTCTTTCTTTCTTTCTTTCTTTCTTTCTTTCTTTCTTTCTTTCTTTCTTTTTTGAACGGGTGTGTGTTGGTGTTCTGGAGAGCTGGAGATGTGCCCAAGTCTTAACTCTCTTCATTCCAGGTAATAGGTGCAGCCAGTGATGGAAATGTGACTTGTATTGACTTGTTTCTGATCATTAGACTGCATTTTAAAGGGAATACAGTGTGGATTTAATGCTTTTATTTATTATTTTGATGGATTTTGTTTGTAAAAAAAAAAAAAAAAAAAAAAATCTGACCTCAAACAAACATGCAAACATTTTATTATTTTGTCAAATATTTTGTTTTATAAACTGAATTTCATTAGATGAGTGTGATTCCCATCATTAATTAGGCATTACATGGCAATTAATAACAGTTTTCTAATATAACATTGTAATCCTTAATATTAAATGTGGATAAAAAGTTTATAAAAACACAAAAAGCACATTTGATTGATTGCTGATCGTTTAAAAAAATAATAATAATAAAAAAAATAATAATAATAAATAAATAAATAAATAAATATATATAGAAGAGATTCCACACCCACCCATATAAAGCATATCTTCATGGATCTGATCTGGCTTTGTGCACAGGGGCATCATCATGCTGGAACAGCTTTGGTTTTCGTAGTTCAAGTAAAGAGACAATTTCCAATTTTCCGCCTCCAAAGACACATACATTGTGTACCTCGAATTGTTTTATAATAAAAATAGCACACATTTGTCGTCGTCATTGTTACTGTTTTAGGTTTGTTGTCGTCGGACCTCATGACATTCCATACAATTTGGACTACCATTTGATCATTATCAATATATTTCCGAGCAGCCGATCAGCTTTACGTTCGACTGCAGGTCGTATTCCGTATCTACGTTCGTGACAAATCTGGAAATCGGGCTGGAAAAGCTGTGTGTCCCAATACTTCTTTGACCGTACAGCGCAGGCGCATATATTAACGCGCATTAGCATTGGCTAGGATCGAAACAACAAAATCAAGAGAAACCAAAGTTCTGATCGTTATATGCGATATTTGCGTATTTTCGATAATCCGATTTTGTCGAATGAAATGTTGAATGTGTAAATAAAAAAATATATATATATATTTCAATGTAAATCTCTTTTTTATTTTCTTTCCTCGACAAACGGCGCGAGTTTGCCGTCAAACGTCTCTGCTTTTTCGGCCATTCGTGATCTTTGCGTATCCCGGTGCGTACAGTAGACACGAACGAGAGCCGGTAAATCTGAAATCCAGACCAATTGTGTTTTGTTCTGTAAAGCATCAGTATATAGGTTTTACTTTTCTACATTTTTCCTCAGAGTTTGTACTTTTTTTTTTGTTTCCCTGGAGAGGTGGAAATCTTTTATAAGCTTTATAACTACGCAACGGCACCACGGGACCGTTTTTCAGGAACTCCTCGCCGAGGCATTTCCTTTGTGCTTTCCTGCCACTTAGTTTTTCATTCGGACCCCCGGTTGTTTATTACTTTCTTGTGTCTCTGTAGCAAATGGTTTTGGTGCTGGATTTGGAAATTTAGGTCTCCTGGTGCATGAATGCAGGTGTAAGTCTGACGTCCTGCTCCTTGTACCAAGAAAGAACATTGTCCATTAGAATGTTGACTTTGTGCTCTTGGAAAGAAAACCAAGAAACGACCATTTGATGTATTGAATCCTGGTAGTCGTCGTCCTGCTGCTGGAGCTGGAGAACATCAGGCATTTTATCACTATGCAGACATCGGTTTCAAAACCTTAATGTTGAATGAGCTTTCTGAACACACGTTTGAATATAAATTAGGAATGAAGACATAAGACTATATGGACCAAAGTCCTGGGACACCTGATTCTACATGCTTTTGGAACATCCGATTTCTCTTGTTTGCTAAATCAGGACTAAATATTGACACTCATGCAGAGCGATTCTCCAACATGTTTGGTGATTATAAAAAAATAAAAAAAGTTTAGACATTTTGAAGCATATTAATATGAGCGTTTTCCTGAGAGCGACAGGATTTCCTTTTTATTTTCTAAATTTGGGCGACGTTAGGAAATGTTTTCTGCAGAAATGTCACAAACAGGATGTCTTGGGACGGTGTAGCATGAAAACGAAATTTGTGTTGTTTGGGAATGACGACGCTCCCAAGACAAAACCGGCTCCATGAAGATATGCTTTACACGTTTTGGAGTAGAAGATCTCCAATTCAATCTCCAAAAAAGCGCTCCAATCCTATTGGAACTGGAACATCACCCCAGGACTCCTCAGCTCACCTACTGTACATCAGTCCACATCTCGACAAACACACACTTTCTACAAATGCTTGTCCATATAGTGTGTGTGTGTGTGTGTGTGTGTGTGTGTGTGTGTGTGTGTGTGTGATTAGATTTCCCTCCACAATGCTACACTGTAGTACACTTTTTTATTCTAGTGCTATATGCTATTGTCTTATATTTGTGTATGACTGAAATACAGAAAACCCCTTACAGCACACAGTTTCATTTCAGGGTTACACACACATTTGTGCGTCTCTCCCCTGTCCGAGTTCAAGAGGCGTACTCTGTGTCTAGAAAACTTGCCTACACAGTTACAGAGAGTGTGTGGAAATAATAAAAGCGTGTTTGTGCGAGTCCTTCGCTCCGCTACACTCGGGCATTTGTCTAAAGACCCGTTGTCGAAATGCTTTTCCTCGGCAAGGCCGTACCCATGGAAACGCGAGCTTCTGGAGACCCTGCTGAATCCGAGATCAGGCTCGAGAGGACGCTACGTTGGGTCACAGTCGTTTTATAGCTGGTAATTTGTAATCGGGATGGGGGAAAGTTTCGTGAAGATTTCGTAAAAATGAGAAGCTTTTGGTTTTTCGTTGAACCTCTGATGATTGTTTATTTTTTATTTTTTTCAGCTTGTTACACTGTTCTACAGTGTTGCAGAGTTGAAGTTCGTGCTGCATTCTTAGTTCAAGACCTGCCTTCAAAAGTCACTGTTCTTTGTCTTAAATAAATTGAAACAGGTCTTTATTTCAGTATCTCCATGTAACGCTCATTGAAATGCTCCCGCGGGACTTTACAATGGTTTCGTTTGTTAGTTTCTGTGGTGCTGTAGTTCTTTCTTTCGCCAGTCCAAATCTAAAACGCAGTATTACAATTAAAAACGAGACCAACATGCAACAGCCAATCAGCTTTCTGTTATTGGTGCGAATTTATCTATTTGTGTGCGTGTTTTTGACGTCATTCTTAATGGTCTTAAAAAGGTTTTTAAAAGTCTCGAATATGGTTTTGTGAATCCTGATCAAATCTCTCATTGGTGTGAATGGAGATTCAGGTATGCGTTATTTTGCACAATTCTAAAATGTGACTATACATGACGATTATACACGATTTGACACAATCGATAAGATGATTTCGCATAGTGTTAAAACAACAATTGCGATATTATATATAACGCACACCCCTAATGTCGAGTTTTTTACCGTTGGTTCCGTATACCTCTTATTTGTGGCTAGCTTTCTATCCCGAGCTGTAATATAGTGTAAAGACTAAGACTAACTAAAGACTAACCCTAACATTTAGTCATTGTAGTCATTTTCTGATCCATGGTTGTACTATATTTTATCAAATCCGTGCATTTTGTGTATCCAAAATGGTAGTGACAAACATGTGTTAGCATGCTAGTCAGAATGTCACCAGAAACGCACCACTTTTGTTGGTTAGCATTTATATCATGAACTCTTTCTGATACAAACTTCACTATAGAGACAAATGTCCTGGGATTTCTTCAGCCATATGAAGTTCTCCAAAAAGTCTTACAGTTCTATAGGATGCCTTTGGATGTAATGGCATAAAATGTGGCATTAGTACCTGACTTTGCTAACACCCTTCAGGCTGAATGAATCTTCACACTCCAAAATCTAGTCGAACATTTTCCCTAAGGTTATTAGAAAAGCAAATAGGGACTAAATGTCGAATGCAATGTTCCAAAAGCACATACCGATCTTATATGTTCAAAAACGCCACTATATTGTAGCTTCCCCTTATTCACTGGCTTCCTCTCAAATTGGAGAACAACTAAATGCTAAATTGGTTAGCAAGAAAAAGTCCCATATCTCTGTCAAATCTTTGTGTCATACTTTTATATCGGACTTTGTTTGCCTTATTTTCATTACAATGATCTGGCCCTCTTCTGATTGGCTGTCACTCCTGTCACTCACTGTATAACCAGACTTATTTCAGTGATACGGGCATAATGTTGTTTAAGCTGTTGTATCACGGACCATGCGTACAACTTTTCCCGCAACAAAACCTAATTGCTAATGCAGAAGTGCCTGAAATGTCAGGATGACTCACAAAAGGTCAGGAACTTCTCTCTGGATGCATTCATCACAAACACCTGACTGTCACACCCATGTGTGGTTCTTCCACAGTTGCTTCGAATGCCTTTTGTATGGTGTAGCATTACAATTCATCTTCTTTGGAGCTAAAAGGTTTAAACCTGTTCCAGCATGGGCCAGGGTTGACGTGAAAGAACTCAAGTGGCCGTGAATTTAACCCTTTCAGAATACCTTCTGGGATGAACTGAAGCACGGAGTGCAGTTTTTCGTCTCCAATGCCCTTTTTAGAAAATGGCCACAAATTCTCGTCCATGTATCAAAAACGACTAGAATGCCTTAAACATACATAAAAAATGCATATGAAGTAGCTACTGATGCAACACGATTCACCCGATTACGATGCAGTGCGATCCAGTTTCGATGCTATTCAACGCAATGCTAAATTATAATAATAAATCGTTTCTTTACCTAATTTTGATCACAATCAGAAAGTTATTGGCCAAGTATGCCTGAGCGTTCAAGGAATTTGCTTCTGGTTTAGAGCAAAAAAGCCGCCACATTTACACATACTGGCTCTGTACAGCATTGTTGAACTGAATCAGCCATAATCTAACGCAAACATAAATTACACACAACACAACTAAATGACTAGACACACAGAAACATATTGGCCCTGGACAGGAAGTGAAATGGTGCAGTGATTGATTGAAGATTACGTTGCAGAAGGTATAAAACTGCACTAAAGAAGAGGAAATGGTCGTGGTGTTGTAGGTAACAGACTGGTATAGATTGAGGATATGGGAGGTTGTTTGGCATCTTGGTGGGTGGCAGGAACATGTTGTTTTGGAGTCTGTAAGTCCTTGTTTTGATCAGTCTGTATCACCTGCCAGAGGGTGTGAGGGTCCCTTTTCGAGTCTTAAAGCCTGTTTCCGGATACGGAAGGTGGTAGCTCGATGGTTAATGCATTGGCCTCTGGATCAGAAAGTCGCAAGATCAAACCCCGCTGCTGGGCTCTTATGCAAGGCCCTTAAGTGGCTCTGGATGAGGGCATCTGCCAAATGTCATGCAGGACCTGAAGGAAGCGCTCTTTTCCAATTAGCAGACAAAGCCAAACTAAATAGTGACTGATGAACACTGTTATATTATAGGTGTTAATCAGATTTTAAATATTCAGTTATTCACATAAAACCGTCACGATTTTCCCAAAGAAAAGGGACTAATCATCAACCGGATTTTAACGCTAGAGACGAACAAATGAGATGAACTCCAGGAATGAGTCAAGAGAAAAACTTGCCCGGACTCGGGCGTGCATTTTTGTTTTCGTTCCCTGTTTTGCTCCACGACAAGTCACGACAGAACATTGCACCATTTATTGTTATGTTGCAAACAACATTGTCTGATGCAATAATAGTACTGAGAACTTGGACTGATGGTATATTTATTCCTGAAAAAGCCTGTTCTTTTATAGCCATGGTTCTTTCATGGTTTTTTATGACATTCCTGGGGTATCAAAAACAACAAGCACAGGATATTGCTGAAGCTTTCATATATATATATATATATATATATCATTTTTTTCTTTTTTTTCTTTCCCAGTTGCCCCTGTATCATTTTACACCAGACGAAGATATCCAGGCTTGTGCATGTGCACTGGGTGTAGTTCTTTTACTCAGCCATGCATGCAAACTTGATGAGCAGCAGTGTGTGACAGGGATTAGTCGTTTATCTTGGTGGCGGTTTCTAGGTGGAGGTTCTTTGTTTTCAGTTATCATGGAGAGGGGTTTTTGTTTAAATATTAGCTAAACCACAGAGTTTTACTGCATGGAACTGATAATGTGTAATAGAATGGCATTCAGTGTTGCCTAAGACTTCAACATCATTCGATTTTTTTCAGGGCTTTTAAAAAAAACCCATCAAATCATATCGCATTTGCGAAAACAAACCGCTCTAACACAAATAAGTCACATGGAACTGAGGTACTCAAGTCAGTTTTACGAGTGTTATTGGGACTACTTAACATGTTTAGAAGATAGCTCTGAATTCTGAATTGAAAATTCATGGTTTTTAAGTCACAGTTCGGTTCGATTTTGGTAGCATTAGAGGGAAGAAATGCAAAAACATTAAACTGCTTGCCGTTTTTTATTAACGTTGTTTATTATTATGACAATTTGTGAATATCGACAGTTTAAATTTTTTACAACTATTTGAAATAAAATGCTTGCTTGGTTTGAAGAAAAAAAAATTAATATATCCAAATAAAAGGGAATAAAACCAGTGAATGCAATACAGCTTTTTTTTATAACTTTTTATTATATTGATTAAATTGAATATATATCTATATCGCTAGACAGTGACACTGCGCACCGTAACAGAAAAGCAGTTTCTACTGCCCATGTGAGGAAACTCAGATATTGGTCTGCGCATTTGCAATACCGATGACCTCCTATCATTTACAAAGTTGGTACGACAATGTAGCGATATATATACTCAATTTAATTACTATAATAATAACAGTGTATTGCATTCATTTGATTAATTTATTTTTGCGAGTGTGAGGCGAAGACTAAAGCAAACTTGTGGTCCGCCACTTAATAGATTTGTGAGAGGACTTCAATTGTATTACACCTCTAATAGCCATTAAATATCTATCCTTTTTTCTTTGGTTTTCCAAGCAGATCGAACAAAACCTGCTGGTCACAGATGAAATTTGAAAATGGCACAAGCTTCTTGACTGAGAACGGAAATATGCAGCAGGATAATTAAGCATGGCTGCCCATCGAATTCGAATAGCAAACAACAACAATGCAATACCTCGCTGCAAGTCTGAGGGAACGCTTATTGAACTAAGTTCCGGTATATCAGAAGCCACTCTCTCCAATGTTAAAGGTTCGTATCATGTTTCCGTTCTTTTTCTACCCTTCGTAGAGTGATTGGGACATGTTCATGTTTTCTAACCATACTTGTGTATTGACTTAATTCTTTATTTCAGTGCCAAGCCCGAGTACTTTACGACTGGAAGCTACTGCGTCGATTGAATCTGCTAGAGAAGTCGTCGCCATTAAGGATTACTGTCCATCAAACTTCACTACCCTCAAGTTTTGTAAGGGAGACCATCTTTATGTCCTTGACACATCTGGCGGAGAGTGGTGGTACGCCCACAACAACACCGAGATGGGCTACATCCCAGCAGCCTACGTCCAGCCTGTGACGAATCGAGAATCTTCTGTGTCCTGTGACGTTTCCTGTGACAGTGGCATGATCGACAGCCTAGGAGACGTTTCTAACGATGGGTCCAAAGTTCCTGAGCAACGTGGAGAATGGTCGGAGCACATCAAACCTACACTTCCTCAAAATGGAAACCCTTTTGTTAGTAAGCGGATGTCTCTCAACCCATTCCTTGAAGCCTCCTTGCTATCTGATCAAAACAGTATCCAGAGTTCCACCGAGCGCCTCGGTTTCGATACGTCCTCTTCCACAGTCTCCAAAAACAGCAGCAGTATTCACAGCAACAATTTCGGAAGTAATATTTCGGATGCATTTTTCTCGAACTCTGGCACAGACCGAGGACCAGTTCTTCGACGGGACAATCCGTTTAATAGGAGCAAGCGTTGTTACAGTTTATCCGAACTGTCCATTTTGCAGTCGCAGTCAGATACCCCTCCAGAATTCTTGGGTTTTTTTAATAGCTTGAAAGCACCTTCGCCTGAGCAGTTTCAAAGCAGAGAAGATTTCAAAAATGCCTGGTTAAACCACCGCAAGTTTACAAGGTCCTGCCATGACCTCGATTCCATTGGCCAGAATCCTGGATGGGGACAAACTCAGCCATTAGAGACCAATATTGTGTGCAAACTGGACAGCTCAGGTGGCGCCGTTCAGTTACCCGACACTAGTATTAGCGTCCTTGTACCCGAGGGTCACGTCGCACCAGATGACACTCAGCAGATATCTTTGAAGGCCTTGCTGGACCCTCCGTTGGAGCTAAACAACGACAAGTGTACTACTGTGAGCCCAGTGGTGGAGATTAAGCTTAGTAATATGGAAACCAAAACCACTTTAACATTAGAGATGAAAGTGTCTGTTGTAGTAAAGATGGAGAGTCGACAATTGGCAGACGTCATCTGTGTCCGAAGCGATTGCAAAGAAGGACCCTACGTTCCGATTCCTAACGTGTATATGTATGGAGATACAGTCCAGGTAACCTTGGACAATTTAGAGCCATGCATGTATGTATCAGTTGTTGCTCAGGCTCAAGATGTCGCCCCGTACAACACAGTCTGGGAGCATGTTGTAAAGAAAGTCACACTTGGCGTATACGGGCCCAGGCATATCCATCCATCTTTTAAGACAGTCGTCGCTATTTTTGGCCATGATTGTGCCCCAAAAACCTTGTTAGTAAGTGAGGCTAAAATGCAGCCCCTCTCTGCAGCCCCACCAGTGTCCCTTCAACTCTGGGGAAAACATCAGTTTGTGCTTTCAAAGCCCCAAGATCTTAAGGTTGGTGTGTATTCCAACATCTCGAATTATGAAGTTAAAATGAGCGAGCAGACCAGGGTTGCGCGGAGTTTTCAGCTGAAGCTCGGCAAAGTGTCACGCCTCATCTACTCGATCGCCGCTCGAGATCCGGACATTATCTTGGACTTCACTTTGCGCATTCAGGTTAAAGATGACCAGGACTGCATCATTGCCCAGTTCTGCGTGCAGACGCCACCTCCTCCACCAAAGGTTGCAACGAGCTCCGCGCAGAGGCGTTTTTTAAAGAAAAAGGAAAAGCACAAAAGTTTACTGGCACCCATCATAGGAGTCACGAAATACCCCGAGTTTCAGGACAGACCAGTCAAAAATATCAAGTTTGGCAAGCTGATAAAAACCGTCCTTAGACAGACAAAGAGCCAGTATCTGTTGGAGTATGTGAAAGGAGACGTGGTGTCGATATTGAGTGAGGAAAAAATCAAACTTAAAGGCCATCTTTGGACCAAGGAGTGGTACATTGGGTACTATCATGGCAGGATTGGATTGGTTCACACCAAGAACATTCTTATAATGGGAAAGGTCAAACCGGTTAATTTGAAGGGGCCTGAGTTAACCTCTACTCTCCTTTTAGATCTGATTCTGATCCCTTCCAAATGTCTGACTTACATGTATTCATCGTTGAGGACTATACTGATGGAAAACATCATTAGCTGGAGAGCTTTCGCTGACGCCTTGGGCTACATCAACCTTCCTTTGGCACACTTTTGTCGTTCTGAGCCGAACAGCGAAGCAGAAAAAGTGGCCTGCGTTCTTGAGAAGCTTAAAGAAGACTGCAACTCATCTGAAGTGAAGCAGAAGAAGTGTTTCCAGAAGGAGCTCTTCATGGTATGTTTTAATTACTTGTTTTATATGGGAGTGTGAATTGTTTTTAATTTAACTCTTATTATTCCTGAATAATACTTGAAATATACTTGAAAGCTCCCTTCACCCCACTTCAGGATCAGGTCGCTCGAAGACATCAAAGCCATTGTCCTGCTTAAGACAGATGAGTGTCTTACTGAGCTAAAGATCAGAAGAGATTTATTTCTGAACGCCAGTTAGTGATTATCATTCAATTCCATATTGGTGGAAGATGGACCAAGGCCAGGGTGTGTCAACAGATGTTTCCTTTTTTATTGTTTGCATCTAAACAGGAGGACTGCAAGCAAAGCAGGAAACGCCCCTTGTTCAAACACTTGTGCTTGTATTTGGACCAGGCCAAAACACACACACACATACACAGAATCATGGTTCACATTCATCTTAATACCCATCTTCTGTTCTTAGTAATGAATAGTCTTATTGATCCAGGTCATCCTTTTTATGTTTACAGGACACAAGGTTTAAATATAGCCAGCTTTGGAGGTGTTCTGACCATTAGTGAAAGCCATTGTACAGTAAATGCCTTCAGGCCACAATTAGAACTCAGATGCAGAAATCGATTCAACATCCAACTTATCTACAAGGAAAAACCTACTGTATAGTACTTGTGCTAATTGTGGGATCGCTGGCAATAAGGAAGTGGTTTATCTGTACCTCGCCAAAACTTTTCCCAGAGCCGGAAACCCACTTCTGAGTACAGACACATCCTGATCTTCTGATGGTTCTGATCTCCTATTAGGTAAAATGATCCTGTAAGACTGTGTCACCACACTGTTTGTTGTTCCCCTATCACTTTAATTGCTCCGTAAACACTTCTGAAAAATGTTTAAACCTTTTCATAAAGCATAGGAGGAGTGGGGACCCCCTCCTTGTGACTGTTTTGAATATACAGTAGCCTGTACCACAAATTACAAAATGAATTTGATTTCCAAACTAAATATCTGGGGTCACGGAATGGCTAGCGTTCCCAATTCATGATATAGCTTCATGTTGATGAATAGGGTAGCGAGTTTTGGTGTTGTTAAATCCTATTCAGGTTCGGGGTTTTCGCAAGATAAACTTAAAAAGTCTCATTTAAAAATCTACATTTTAGGTAGGCCTTAAAAAGTCTTAAATTCGATGTCTGGGTCTTGAATTTTTGAAACAGGTCTTAATTTTCCAATGTCCATATAATGCTCACTGAGGTTCCCTGGTGGTCTAGTGGTTAGGATGCGGCGCTCTCACCGCTGTGGCCGGGTTCGATCCCCGGTCAGGGAACCAACCCCAGCCATTAGGGTTGCACAAGCCTTAGTGCCGGTCCCAAGCTCGGATAAATGCGGAGGGTTGCTTTAGGAAGGGCATCCAGCGTAAAAACATGTGCCAAATCAAACATGCGGATGGTCCGCTGTGGCGCCCCCTAATGGGAGAAGCCGAAAGAAAGTTTATATAATGCTCACTGAAATGCTCCCGTAGCCCTTTGTTTGTTAGTTTCCGTGGTGTTGAAGTTCTGTCTTTCGCTAGTCCAAATACAATTCGCTGCATTACGACTACAGATGAGGCCAACATGCAACAGCCAATCAGCTTTCGGTTATTGGCGCGAATTTCTCTTGCATTGTACGACATAAATCGAATTTTATCTTAGCTTTAGGGAATTGCGAATTTAACGATTCTTGGCTTTAAAAAAAACTAAATTTAAGGGCTTGGTTAAGGCCGGTTTTTTGAACAACGTATTTGTGTGGTTTTTTTGATGTTTTAAAAAGTCTTAAATTTTTTTTCTGAAACCTGCAGAAACCTTTAGAGTGCACTAAGTGACCAGACTGCTCAGTTTGTGTGTGTGTGTTAAGAGGACGGAAAATGGGTGTCCTAAATAGCCTGGGTGTAGGAACACAAGAGCAAGTTGTCTTAGTAGTACAATTAGTATTCTGATACTGCAAGCCATTATATATATATAATATACATTAGAGTGCTGTGCTTTTCCTGAGAGTTGCACAATGAACCGTTGTTGTCATTGGAATTAAAGCTCTGATCTAAAACAAGATAGAATTTGCCATGTCTCTGAAACATGCACTTGTGTCTCGAATCACGGTGCAGAAACCAGGTTAGAGGTTCAGCAGTGTATCTTGATTGGAGGCTGCTGTCCAGCAATGTACACAACCCGGAAAAACTATCAGTATGGATTTTTTGCCGATAGTTCCAGCAGTCAGTCATCCACAATCCACAAACCCGATGAATCGGTCGACCTTTACATGCTAGATTACTCCCTTTGTTGATTTCATCACTTTTGGCTTTTTTATAAATAGGTATGCAGGTCAAAAAATGTAAACAAATAAATGCAGGTGATTTAAATTGTACTGGTCTACAGGACGACCATCTCGAGAGGATATAGCCAAAACATCATCGAATCATGATGCTTGAAGACATTGTCCTGCTTAAGACAGAGGAATGTCTTCAGATCAAGATCAGAAGAGGTTCATTTTTGAAGGCTAGCTAGTGATTCCGAATTGGAGTAGAATGCTAATTTCATATTCCATTCTATACCAATCCTGGGTTCATATTGTTAGTACAATACAGTGGTAAGATGGTAAGATCATGATGAACCTTTTCCTGTATGCATACAGGATGTTAATGAATGTTTAGCCCAGATATACATGTGGGACAAAGGCGGCTGAATTACACACTCATGATTGTTTGAGGCGATTGTAAATGTTAGTAGTAGTGTTCATACCCCAAGTCATTAATTCACACAGTGGAAAGGGATGTTGGTTCAGGAAAAAAACAAAGGTCACATGCATTTGAGGCTCCAATTGTATGCACTATTTCCTCTGGTTATGTTTAGCTGCCATTTGTTCCTCTTCTTCCAACTGGTCAGTTACCGAATGTTTAAATTCTATGATGAATTAGCATTTAGAAAATAGGGATAAGAAATGAAACTAACAAGTCATTTTAATATGAAGCCAATCGATGGTCCAGCTCTGCTAGGTTTGTTTAGCACCAACTTTGTGTTATACATATTCAATCCAATTTGGCCCCAGATGTTTGATCCCTAATAAGCCCTTGGTGTTCAGGTTGAGGGAAAAACTCCTCAAGTGATTTTAGGAAGAAACCTCGACTGGAACCGGAATCATCTGGTTGAAAAATCCCTTCATCCCTTTCATTCATCGCTTGGTAGGAGTGTAATGGTACACAAAATTCACGGTTCAGTATGCACCTCTGTTTTTAAGTCACGGTTCGGTTCAATTTCAGTACAGATGAGGGGAAGAAATGCAAAACATGAAATTGCATATTGTCATGGAGCGCACTTTGTGCAACTGGGCAGGAACAAGTTTGTTTCTCGTAGTTTGAGTGCCTCCAAATTTGTGGGTACAGTTTGGGGAAGAACCACATACGGCTGGAAAAGACAGGTGTCCTAATACTGTTGTCTGTATGGTGTATTGGAAATGGAAGGCAGGATTTCAGAAACTTTTGGTCACTCTGAGATCCTCAAGGCTATCAGATGTCAACCTTTCCCCAATTTCTTTTCATACCCAGCATTCCATACATGCCATGTGTGTGTGTAAGAATTAGAACATCTGATATTTTAAGCTTTGTGACATTTGCCCGGTCTAAATGAGGACAATGTGTCCTTTTAACTGCAGTTAAGGATTAGATTTAGCATTAGGACAGTGGACGATCCTCACAAGATTGGTGTGTGTGTGTGTGTGTGTGTGTGTGTGTGTGTGTGTGTGTGTGTG
>JAAIIK010000092.1:2114233-2125268 GCA_014706435.1 Silurus glanis
TTATTATTATTATTATTATTATTATTATTATTATTATTATTATTATTGGTTGAATGTGCTAGATTTAGCTTGTTACACCTGACATAACATGAATCTTACACTTTATAACACAATAGAAGGTGAACTTGTTATTGCTGTTAGGTTTTTTTTTATTACTTTATTTTATAATTAAATATGATTGTTATTATTATGAGTAGTAATAGTGGTAATAGTTATCCTGTTATATTTAGTAAATGCCGATTGATTTACAAACAGTAGTCGAAGAATAACGTGCTCCTGATCACATCTACATCAGAAATACATTTTATTTAAAGCAGACATTAAGACAGAGATTTTACTCTACTGATAATATCAGCTGTGTCTGTCTCTTAATGGCATTTTATCTCCCAGTGACTCTCATCCCCTGGTATCAGAGTAATTAGCAACAGCGACTATACAGCAGGTTTCGGTCAGAGATGTCTGCCTGATAAAATCACTCTAACGGGCAATCAAAAGCTCCTACACTGAAACTCAGCCTTTACACACACACACACACACACACACACACACACACACACACAGTTGGACAGAAGGTCTTGATTCCTTTTCTTTTATATTGTAATACCTTAGTTTTCAGAGTAACCGTTCACATAAACTTGCATGGTGAAGGCTGATGAAAGCAGACCATACTTGAAAAAGAGAGATAAAAAGAGAGGAAAGAAACAAGGCGGTGGAGGAAATACTGTTTATAGACACTCTAACGCAGGAAATAACAGGAACTTTTGTGTCTTGCATGCTTTGCGAACACGTCGTGATGAAACAGATTTGGGTCTTAAAGTTCTAGAGAAAGGAAAATGATCTGACTGTGGTCCCTGAACTTTTTGGAACAAATTTGAGTAAGAACCACAGATGGCTGAAAAGGTCCTGTGTTTTAATACTCCTTATATAAATTCCGCTTTATGTAATACTCGACTCTGACAGCAGGTGCCACTGCCGGGTTGTACAATTCCCAATCACATTTTGGTCTTTCCTGAGAACTTCTGATGAAGAGTGTTCCATTATTTACACTTCTATGTGATGCAGGCTTCATCTAGAAGGTTATCGGGTTATTTTGCTCAGAACCCGCTGATACCGAACCACTCGAGAAAATAAGTTCGAGTGATTCAGTGACAAGCTACAAAAAGGGGGGTCAGTGTGTACACGTGCACACGGTATCACTAGATAAACATTCACTAGGCTGATTTCTGAGGACCAAGAGGCTCCTGACTCATCTCTGGTGAATGTGTGTTTATTTGCCATGCTGTCTGTTTCAGCGAAAGGAAATGGTGCAGCTAGGCGACGGCAGTGGGCGGGACGTAGGGGGATGGAGATGGAGCCTTGTTTCTGTTTTTTGGATGGTCTCAACCAATCACGAGACAGTCTCGGAGTGTCCATCACGAGCATTTGTGTTTGGCAAAGCGCGTGGGTGGAGTCTCAGGAAGCCCTTTCGCTGCTATGCAGTTCCTCTCAGCATTCATTCGTTGAGGTGGTGAGACGAGCTGCTGTGTGCTCCGACTACTGATTTACCCCGTGCTCAGGCATATTTTCTGTTTTCTCTGGGACTACGCTTTTTTTTTCTCTTTTGTTTTTTAAGGATTTAGTCCACACAAGGACTTTTTTTCCCCCGAAGGCATCATGTTTAAAAAAAAAGACTGAGTTGATTTATATCATGGAATAACTGGGAGAAGAAACCGGTTGGTCTGAAAGAGGAAAGATGGCGTTTTAACCTGTTCATGGAGCAGAATGCAAATGTAAATCTCTACACCGGGACTGGAAAGGTGTGCGACCGAGGACTAAGGACTTTATCCTCCAACGTCTGCCTTGAGCGTCTTCTTATGACCGCCTCATAAGCTGTTAAGACTACTGCGACCGAACAGCTACTACTGAATCGTTCATTGGTCAGGTAAAGAAATGGGGAACAGCTTTTCCAACATATCCGCCTTCCAGTCACTCCACATCGTGATGCTGGGGCTGGACTCGGCCGGCAAGACGACCGTCCTCTACAGGCTTAAGTTTAATGAGTTTGTGAACACCGTGCCCACGATCGGTTTCAACACCGAGAAGATCAAGCTGAGCAACGGTGCGGCGAAGGGCATCAGCTGCCATTTCTGGGACGTCGGCGGCCAAGAGAAGCTGCGTCCCCTGTGGAAGTCGTACAGCCGCTGCACTGATGGGATCATCTACGTGGTGGATTCGGTGGACGTAGACCGACTTGAGGAGGCTAAGACCGAGTTGCACAAAGTGACCAAATTCGCAGAGAACCAAGGAACTCCACTGCTGGTCATCGCCAATAAGCAGGACCTGCCCAGGTCCCTGCCAGTGGCGGATATAGAGAAGCAGCTGGCACTCAACGAGTTGACTCCGTCCACAGCGTACCACGTCCAGCCCGCTTGCGCAATCATCGGCGAAGGGCTCCACGAAGGCATGGACAAGCTGTATGAGATGATCGTGAAGCGGCGAAAAGCCCTAAAGCAGAAGAAGAAGCGATAACCAATAAATGTTTGCTTCAAGGATCCTTCTTACCCCTTCTCATTCATGCCTTCCTGCAAGCCCGGGGCCCATCGTCATGTGCCAACGCAATGATGCATCGCTTGGATTATGGATTGATTTGGGCAGTTTGTTTGCTCAGAGTCGGATTTCTGTTGAACTTTGTCAGACACTGTATGGCTTGCTGGGTGGTTTCGAACCACGGTGAACTTACAGAAAAAAAAACTTGAATTGTTACAATAAAAAAAAAAGGGGGCTGGTTCCCTTTCTTTGCTGCTGTTGAATTACTGTGCAAGTAGCCTTGTCGTCATACTGAAGGATCTCTCTTCTACTTGAGCACTGTGAAGAATTACGAACGCTGGCGTCAATTTCATTTTGGGGTTTTTTCTCGGCTCGATTTTTTTCTCTCCGACGACCGGCCCGAAGCGTTACTGTGTGTATCGCGAAGATAACGATGCCGATATCCCGTACGAGGAACTCCATTCGGTTCTGTCCTGTGTCCTCTGCAAGTTTGACCCGTTTAGGCCTGAAACCAGGAGATAACGTTCGGTACTCATGGACTCTGCGTACACGTGCAGGCTTATGAAGAAACTAGAGAACATGACGTGTGGTGGACGGTGCTTACCATTCACGCGCTTGCAACCTCGGTCCACCACTTAGCACTTTTCCTTACCAAAACCAGTAGAGTTCGACACTGTATTGCAAAACTCAAGATTATTGTATTACATGGTCAAAAGATGAATTCTGAATTATTTTTCAATTAAAATATATTGAGAAAATGCTTCGTATCCGTTTTTTTTTTTACTGTTTGGAGGAACGTTAGATCTTGGAGGTGGCGGTTGTTGGGTTTTTTGTATGTGTTTTGTTTGGTTTGCAGCCCCAAATTCTATTTTGCTCCATCAAAATTGCATCTGAAACCAACTCAAAGTCAAAAGTAAACATTTTCTTAAGTGTAAATAATCTTTTTGGGACTGGAACCTTCTGGAAAATCCTGCAATAGTGGCTGATGGAAACATGCAAACTGTTCCCTTTACCATTCACTGACTTTTAGGCAAATTGGGTTTGAAATTTGTGAAATGTCCTACAGATCATGGCTTCTATTGGGATCAGATGGTGTGTGTGTGTGTGTGTGTGTGTGTGTGTGTGTGTGTGGAGGGGGGGTGTTTTAGAACAACAGAGGTCGATAGACTGATTAGGGGGGATGGTGAACCTAACATGGTGCTTTAAACCCTAGTTAGTGCTTGCAGTCATTATTTCGTCAATGTAACACACAGAAGCATCCTAATGGCCGCCATGTGTCGCTTATGTTTATCAGAATTTTAAAAAGCCGCCTGCTTAGGTCTACCTTAATACTGTGGATATGACCCTTTTTGGTTTTAAACAGATTCTGGAGGACCTAGCAGGGCTTTTCAATGCTTAACACCACACATCCACTCTGTATCCTGGATATATCTGGAAAGAGTTCGGACTTCTTTAAAACCACCAGCCAGCCTTCATTCTTGTTTTGTTTCAGGCTCCCAACATGGCTGAGCTTTGGGAGATAAGTGCTGGCATTGCCAGCTGTGTAGGTTTTGGAGAGGGGGGGGGATTGAAATGTTGGCTGTAGGTATTGAATTTGTGGTGTTGTTGCAGCTGTTATTTCAGCTTCTCAATAGTCCTTAAAGTGTCCCTCAGATCAAAATATTAGGTTTTAAGAGGGTTGAAAATAGATATGGAAAAAAACCTGATCATTGAATTCCTATATGCCTTTTAAACATCTCATTCAGCCCCCATTTACTGTTAGAGTAACCTCCACTCTTCCAGGAAGATGTTCCTCTAGATTTTGAAGTGGGCTTATGGAGATTTATCAGATTTATTCATCCACAAGTGTGTTTGTAAACTCAGATACTGTTGTAGTTGATGTGAGGAGCGTAGTCTGCGGTGCCTTCAAGTTTATCCCATTAATGTTCTATAGCAGGAGATCTTCTAAATTCAAACCATATGCTCATGGAGCTGGCCTTGTGCACAGGAGCGTAGAAGATTGGACCAGGTTTGTCTCCTAGTTCAATTAAAGGGAAAAATAAATGCTTCCACGTCCCTATGGCTGGGAAAAGTCAACAGTAAGTTGAATAATATAACTTTACTATTTTGGACCATGTTTTCACACCCGTCTAGTGAAATCTTCCTGCAGTGCATATTAACACCTGTTTTGGACTAATAACTATAATAATAAAGTGTGATGAAATCATGCCATGTCATGGCACTCATGACAATAACTATAATCTCGATGTTTTCTCAACATGGCCTCAAAAGAATAAAAAAATACAGGTAGTCCCCGACCTACGACGGAGATACGTTCCGAAAATACGGTAAGTCGAAACACGGCATTGCCTACAAAGACGTCTTAACGAATGGTAATCAGTATGGGGTAGTATACGGTAACTTGTTTATAATTTAACAGTACACAATTTACAATACCATGGACAAGCACCGGTTCGTGAGTGGAGGGCGGAGCATACGCTGCTACTTTTGCCTGCCCTGCAAAACGTCAAATATTTATAATAACAATTTTTGTTATTGTCAATGTAAGAACAAAAAAATCACAAGTCAAACCATTGTAACTGTAATCTGTATTTCAAGAATGATATATTTCATGTTTTTTTGGGACTCGGGTAGAAATGCTTAGTCTACACTTTATACCATTTGTCTTTCACATGCATCACACATGCACTGTCTCTCTCGCAACCTTTCACTGAACCACATTAAACATGCTGCCGGCTTATAGGCGAGGCTGATTTGGCATCAGCTGACGATCAAATCGGATCAAAACACGAGCCGCCGAGGTGTTTCAAACTCTCACTTCCCCGTGATGGCATGATGTAAGTGTATGTGAACCACCGTCTCTCGAACACCGTACTCCGAGTCCCCTAAGTAATGTGATCACATTGCTCTCCATTCAACTGCGACCTAATTGTTTTCGAACCGATTCCAGGTATAGTGAACAGACTATAGGAAATTAAATCTCACACCCAAGTCTATATATATATCTCAGAGAGAAAGAGACGATTTCAGCTCTATTTGCCATCATTTGCCCAACCATCCAATTATATTCAATTTTGTGGTCTTGCTTGACGGATATCTGTGGCCTGACTCTGTCAAAAGGAACAAAGGTGCACTCTCAATATAATTCTAAGGTTTCAGTGTACGAGGGAGGAAAAAAAAAAAAAAGATAAAGAGGCTGACTGTGTAAAGACTACCATTTGAAGAACCTGCACAGTCATGTCTGGCTTCGAGTACAAACCCCGGCTTGATGTGGCACACCAGCACTCAAATAAATCTTTCTTTAAAAAAAAACAAAAAAAAAAAAACAACAGATCAGTCTCTAATTATTTGCCTACAGGCGCTATGCCAGACTCGTTTCTTGAACTGACTTTCTGCAGCCGTGAACTGTGGCAAAACATCTGTTAATGAGGGGGATTACTTTTTGATGAGCGCTGGATAATTAGGAATGAGCGGTTTGTCGTGTTAATTTGATAGGAGAGGTTATTTTTGAGGGGCGGTTGGGTGGTTGGATTTGGGGGATGCGATCTAGGAGCAGACGTCGTGGGACCCTCTGTGCATTAAACTTTCATGAAGATCGATCCTCTGAACTTAGCCAGACTAGGAGCCATTTGAAGGCACCTCAGGGCTTTGGGGAAATGACTCATTTGGGGAAAGGAATGATACGGCATGTGACTCGAGTGGCTCACGTGTGATCGTTTTCCGTCTAGCGATGGACTTCAATGGAAATTAGATCCGATAATGGATGCTTTTATGGTCCCACTTCATTGTTGCGTATTAGTAATTTTGGTCAATTCTAATGATGCGTAATTTGACACGACGGTTGAAACATCGTGCTGTTTGTGTCGGTAGATTATTTAGTTGATGATAACTAGCCTACCTACACCTCTAAATGTTAGTTAGCTATTTAGTTTGTTAGTTTAGATTGACCGCATTGTAATATATAATCAAAATCTTTGCTAATCTGACGTAGCGCTTTTTCTTACAAATATCAAAAAACGAGTACCGGTTGTACAAACGCTTTAAAAGTTCTCCAAACCTGATGTACGGCATTCTATATGAAATGGAGACGCTGCAGAATTAAACAGTGTGTAATATTAGGCTTATGTCAGTGGCCATTTTTTACAGCATCACAACTTCCTTTGTGTATTAGCCTGAGGTCATTTTGCTGACTAAGGCACACTGGGCACACACAAAAAAAAAACGTGTGAATATTACATGGAACAAAACAAGCTCTGATGAAATTCCTGTTAAATGTTTATCACAGAGCGTTCGCTGAACTGCGCTCCTCGCTTGAGCAACCGTTGTTTATTATTAGCCAGATGGTGTGTGCTAGCATAACCCTGACTTATTGGAGTTTATGTGCGCATTAGATGCGAAACGTGGAACGTCAATCAATTTATTTTCCATTCTGAAGGCAAAGCGACGTAAACCTTCAACACACTTAAAAACTGGATTTCATGCACATTTGAGCAACTTTGTCCGCCATATTGTTTGTTTTGTTATTGAATGGGGCACATAACAGCAACGAAAAAATAAATCCGTCGTTGTTGTTAAATCTCCTTTTTTTTTTTTTCCAGGTTGCACCACAAAACTAATAATGTAACCACTGTCAGATCTCTTGAGGTAGACCAAGTTCCTAACACACATCAAGATTTTCCAGCTCTCGATCTCCCAGGTTTCACTGTGGCCACAACCCCGTAACATAGCGATGCGTTTTTCAAATTTATCCACGTTCACATGAACCTAGCTTCCGCTACTATCTTTCTTTCTAGATTTTTTTTCATCCTATCTTCACCAGTTACCACCAGATTACCCTAGAAGTTTAATGTCTCTTATTTATAATGTTATATACGAACAAATCTGATCGTCAACAATGGAAATATTTGTAATACAAGGCCAGGTTCCTTATTCGATTACATCTCTGTCGTTAAATTCGCTGGATATAATTAGTAGGAGAAATATAAATTAAGCTAGCATTGCTTTTCCACAGCTCCAGGGTCTCGGGTTTCATGCTGATCTCAGGTTACGGTCTATGGATAGAGTTTCTCTGCATGTTCTTCACAAGTCCTCGGGTTCTCCGGTTTCCTGACAAAAAAAATAAAAACATGCTCATAATTCTGTCGCGTGTGTATAAATGCTCTGTTGGTTATTGTATTTGCCGAGACCTTGAAATAAGATATAGAGAATAGGGCGTGATGTGAACATCTTGGAACATGTGGTAGAATGTGAATTTGATACGCAATGAACGGACATGGAGGTGTATCAGTTTATTAGTACTTTGTGTACTTGGCGTAGATGAGGTACAATGATGCGATGGAGAGGAGGCGGAGCCAAGAGGTGGTGTGAAGATATGGTTGTGATGGATGGATAGAATTGTATTAAATGTCTTTGGATGTGGTGGAATAAAATCCTGTTCCAGCATGGCAGTGCTCCTGTGCACAAATCCAGCTCCATGAAGATCTACTTTACATTGGTCGGAGTGGAAGATCTCCTAGTGTAGAGCTCTGACCTCAACACTATTGGGATGAATGCGAACAGCCTCATGCCTGAATGAATCTCTCACAAATCTCCACAAAATGTAGTGGAACATCTTCACAGAAAAGTGGAGGTTATTCGAACAGCCAGTGGGGATTATATAATGAATGAGAAGTTAAGAATTGAAGGACATAAAAATCTTGTAATCAAGTGTCCATAAACGTTTGATCACATATGTTTGTCTTTGTAAAAGAAGCCACCAGAGATACAAGTATGAGAATGAATGTTGCATGCGAAACTCATGTAGTATTTATTTGCTATGTTAAAGTCAGTCCTCACAATTACAAGTGTGTGAACAATTAACTTTTTGCGCACTTTTGTCTCCTCTGCATGGTTGAAAGGGCTTTTTTGTGTAGGTCTTTCGAATATATACAAAGCGTGTAAGCTTCACTTTTGTTTTTGGTTTTTAAATCGCACAAAAAAAAAATCCATTTTTTTTTTTCTCTTTAGTCATGTAAATACAAGCCCTAGGTTTCATTCAGTGCGTGGGTGCGTGTGTGTGTGTGTGTGTGTGTGTGTTTTCCCAGCAAGGCCTACTTCATATCGTAATCTCCAACTGTTAACGCTGTAAAGCAATTCCATGTTAACGTACACAGCACGGAATGGAAATGCTTGCAAGAGCACATTATCTAATCTCGGGATCCATTGGGGGGTGAAATCGGCTTGCATGTCAATCAACTCCTGGCCTCTGGCCCTCTGCGAGTTCCCGTTAATTCAGATGTTTTGACGGTGCGAGAGAGCGGGGGAGAGAAAGAAAAAAAGAAGAAAAAAAACGAGGGAGGGAGAGAGAGAGAGAGAGAGAGAGAGAGAGAAAAGAGAGGGAGAGATGGCCAAATGGGGGGTGTGTTTACATTTCCCTTGAGAGGGGGAAGGGTGACTCGATCCAGAGAGTGCAAGATGGGGGAAGGAGTGTGTGTGTGTGTGTGTGTGTGTGTGTGTGTAAGGGGTCGAAGTAGGTATACACACTCACAGAGATTCCTACAGGGAATAGGACACAAAGAAGTGAAATCGCCAGTAAACAAGTTTGAATTAACCCCCCACCCCCCACCCCCTTCTGAGGTCTCCATCTTACAGTCCCTTGTGGGATTGATCCATTCACTCCATCCTCTCAATTTGATCTGTTCATCAGAATTCACCACCCTCTAACCCGAGACAATCATTAATGGCTTTTCGGAGAGAGGGAGGCGGAGACCCGGGTTTCTCTAGGTGGCAGCTTCAGAAGTTATATTCTGACTATAGTTGAGCAGACGGGTGCTGAACAAACAAAACAAAAACAGATTGAGCAGATTGAAATGCTGAGTCTCTTTTTAGTCGGAGATCAAATCTTCAGGAAATATCCAATTATTCTGGAGACGTTCAGAAATATATTTTCTCAATATAGTATATTTTTTCGACTAAATGCAATGTAAATATAATTCCTGAGTGTTGGAACGATTGCTTTCCGAGCCACGTGTTGCCCATCACGCTCCATATCCACTCAGATGCTTTGGAGATGGATCAGATGGCTCACGTCGGCTCAACTGATCTGATCCTGACAGACGCTACTGTTGTTCAAGTCTTTCAGCCTTGTTCAACAGTCTGAATTGAATTTAGGAATTTCAATGGACATGAACAGTGTCCTGAAGGAGCTTTGCTGAAATAAATAACGGATATAAAATTTTAATTCGCAAATTAGAGGAGACTGTAGTGAAGGAAAAACTCTTAAAACGTCATTAGCAAAAAAGACGTTGCGAGGAACCGGACTCAAACGCGATCCCATCTTCATCCGGGTGACATCTGAGTACCTATTCATTATAGTTCCATCAATGTCAAGGTGATCACTTGTTTACTGATGGATGGACACTTGGGTGCAAAACTTTTCATGACTGTAGCAGAACTGTCATAATTAATTATTTAAATCCAAATCCGGGCCTCTTTATGGTTCCTGAGCAGAACCATCCACAGTGGTCTCTGGTGTCTTTAGGCTGTCCATGTGGAACCATCCTCAGCAGCAACAAGAGGTTTCCAGAGTTGATGAGGTCTTCATTCAGAAGTATGGACCAGGCCAGCAAATAAATGATTTTCTATTATTTAAAAGGCAAAGGTTGCAACCTGAAGCATAGTTTGATAGCCTCTAGATTAAACTAATCTTTACTGTAATGACTTTTAAATAATTTGATTATTGCTGAAAATTCATGCAACCCTCTCTTAAGGCCTCGACTCCTTCGGGTTTGGCTGTGACTCTGAACACAACCTTATGAATATGCATGTGTATGAAAGGATAAGCATTTTTTTTTTAAACCTCCATGAGTTTGCCAATGGGAGGTAACATTTTGTGTTAGCTTTCAGGAACTTTATTACCCAGAAAGGCTAGAATCGCTATATAAAAACAGGACAGGATGTGTAACTAGTGTTAATCCGCCGTCTTGGGTACAAATTTAGGCAAGTCTAATTACTTTTAGAAATCTGTTTATTGGATCTACATTTCCTTAAATCGATTCCTTGTGCTAGCTTGAAGCCTGTGAGTATGCAGCAACATGGGCGTTTGCACGCTACCGTAATTAGCATGCAGTGCAGACGCATGTCTAAACACTGCGAGGGGATCAGAGGCCTTGGAGTGAGCAAACATCATCCATCAAGGCTTAGAGAGGCGGCAGTCCGCGACAGTGTATCGCGCATAACCTCTGCTTGCAATCTGTGGATGAGGGGCTTTGGAGTTCGGGGTTTGAGGATTTCTAGGAACTGATCAGCTCAAGGTTATTATAGTTAATGAAAAACGACCAGGAAAAACTACTACAAGTTTTCCATTAACTGGATTCAAATGCAAGTTTGAAAACTGAATACAATTTCAGATATATATATATATAGGCTTTAAACATAAACATTTACACAGACAGACAGACAGACAGACAGACAGACAGATGATAGATAGATAGATAGATAGATAGATAGATAGATAGATAGATAGATAGAT